>BGPR01015632.1:11829-36274 GCA_013235015.1 Araneus ventricosus | reverse complement strand
CCAGACTGAGCAGAAGGACCTAGCATTGGAGTACTGTCGTACACAAACAATCTTTGATAAACGGACTTATGCAATGGCCAACAGAAAAGCTTGTTTTCGTATTCCCCATTAAATATTAGTGTGTCAGTAATTATCCGAGGTTTCAATTATCTTGTTTACCCTAATTTCCTTTCATAATTAACGTACCATAATATATGTCAGAAAAAGCGCCATTTTAAACAACACCACTTCGCAGATCTACGAAACCGTGTTTTTTGAATAGAACATTAAAGTTTTCACATACAAAATACTATTAAGAATGATATCAGCAATTCAGTCTATAAAGATAACTTAAAAGAAAAGTCTTGGGTTTCAAAATACTTTAGAATAATCAAGTAATCACTATATTGTTGCTCATTATATTCAATGCCAAAGGCTATAGAAGGTTTTCAGGCATGGAAGAAAGTGTAGATTGACCGATCAATAGTGCGTTCCCAGTTTAATTCCATTCGAGGTGGTAAAATTGAATTATTGAATTTTCTGAGTCGAATAGCCTTTTGAACTGGAAGTTTACAGTGAGATGAAAACGAAGAACAAAAAATTCTGTTTCCGGTAAAACTCACGTACAAATTAAAAAATACATTCAGCGTAAAGCTTTTTGAAAGTCATTAAGCTTGACATTTATTTTTGTCGGGTATCATGATCTACGAAAAAAACTGGGGGCCTTCGAGTGCAGAGATGCTGAAAAGAGTTTCACATGATAAATAATACTTTAGAATAACAACTTAGAAAGTGCTGCCATTTACAAAACACATCGTGATATTGCTTAAATGGACGCATTTATGCAGTAGGAAATCTTATAGTATACATTTTGAAATATGCTTTCATCAAAAGCCTTTACAGAAAAATTCTAGTTCTGAAGATTTTTTTGATAATTAATTATTACAATAGGAGTTGTTTGTATGTGACAAGGAGTTAGACACATACCAGTTTTCACTAGAAACCCGAATGCAAAAATGTTATTTTTTCTCATTGCATAAATCTATACCAAGTTATTATTTCAATCCTCACTAGGTGATTATTTGGAAGAAACTTTGACATAATTAACTTGTTATCTTAAATGTTATGCAGTAAATCTTCACGTGAAAAACTAAAAAATCTTGACAGCTATGCAAGATCAAGGAAAAATCCTTGAAAGACTTAATTAGATGGAAGTAAATGCTTACCTCAGCATCTGTCAAGAAACGAATCGTTAACATCTTTTGTATATAAAAGCATAATCTAACGTCACATTTCATCTGTTTCGAGAGCAAGGATTCTGCAAATTTTAGAAATAATTAAGTTCTTAACTGCTAAAAGCTCTATTAACATTCCGATAAGGAAAGAAACTTTACGTCAAGTAAAATTATCTCAATAAAAAGCATTTCTGTGCATTGAGTGTATCCTGCGCTTTTCTCATATCACCCTAGTCATTGGCTCATTTGTGTTTAACTTCATGTACTGGAAATCAGAAAATAGTTTATGACACTTTGAATAATTGTATAGTTGTCACTTCTCCCTGTTGACGATTTGATAAAGAATTTATGATGTCTACAGTTTTGATGTGTCAATAGTAGAAAAAATTTAGTATTAAAGTTGATGTTCAGATTTTGAGTTATCGTGTTCGAACTACTCACTTATAAAACTATGGAAAGAATCCCGCCTTTCAGGATTTGAGCAAGAGATTTGATACATATCGCAATTTTTTCTAAAGACTTATTTAGAATCATTCACGTAAAACTAATACCTTTTTTGAAATTTCAAAGAGTATCATACAACTGAACACGTTAAAACTAAAATATTTCTAATTTTTTCACTCAGTAGGACCATCGGTCTCGTTCTGACTAAATGTTGAAAAAATTTCTAAAAATTCGTTAATTGGTGCGAATAACATTCAGTCATTTCCTCTTTGAAATTTGAAATGAGATAGGAAGTGTATGTGTTACACGTATGATCATCCAATTATACATCCTGTATTTACTTTTTGTATTCAGACGCACGAGAGACATAATATCAAATAAAGAAGGATCTGAAACGAGGAGTTCATCAAAATCTCAAGTGTTCGAATCTTTTGACGATTACATAGCTTCTTCAAAGTGTACAAAGATTACAACGCCGATTAAAAGATTCCTTTTCTACTTATATCCTGTAATGAAAATGATTCTGGTGTTTGTAGATTTTTTTGTTTACATTCGACTTTTTTACAATTGTCATTATAATGACAATCACTGAGTTGACAATACGCTAAAAATTAAAGGCAATCGCATTACCTGGTATTACTGGTACTTGATTTATGGCTAAGGTTGTAGAAAAGTCTAAAATTAAAGGGTTCCTATTAAATATAGAGTTTCATTTATAGAACAGTGGTTACCTATACCCATGGGTTGACCTAACTCCAGGCTTGGCGTAAATATATGTAGTAGGCTGAGAACGCTAGTCCAAGAGTCGAGTTTGCAGGAGTTATATGGTGCTTTCCAAATTCTTTTAGGTGCTACTGCTGCAAAATTGAAGATAAGAACCAATGGATAGACAATCATTTTGAAAAAGACATAAAAAAGTAAAGTAACATCAAATGGAAGAAGAACGATTAATTGAAATATCACAGAGCTGACTCTAAAATCTTCTGTTCGCCGTCTGGATATTGTTGTATTCAAATGTCGTAATATTGTATACAGCAATTATAAACTTGCATTGTAGGATATTTCAGGATTCTAGATCTTTATTTGTGTGAATCGAATAGATTAAAATTATGGGTGAATAAAGCGAATGTAAAAAGGATTTGAGGCAGAGACTGCAATCAAGTTTTTAATCCAGATATTGATTCTCTCAAAGGGGACAAACAGTCAACAAAAGTCCCATTGTAGTGTTTATTTTGAATCTTGACTGCTTTTTTTGTTTCTTACATTAGACAGCTGAGATAATAACAGAAATTTTTTTGATCATCTATATTTTGCTATTTCTTAGGCGTAAGCTTTACTAATTACTGACAATAATCGGAATATTTTGTTATTTTTTTTTATTTGTATTTTTTTTTAGTTGATTGGGCCTCAAAATATTTTTTTGCTACAACAGATTGTCTGCATGCAACCAAAGAAATGTTTTGGGAATCGCGTCATGCAGAATATCAATTATATGTTTTTAGAAGCAAAATTTGTATATACAGTTTTGATAACATTAGAATACTTATTCCAGGACTTATCATACTGAAGTATGCCGCCTCTTTGTCAGTTTCAATTGGCTTTGATACAAATGCCGTGTACTTAAAATTTTCTTTTGTTCTTGTAATTTGAAATTTTTTTTCCCGCAGGTTACCTTTGAGACAAATTTTCCACCGAGGAAAAAAAAAACTCAATGTGACATATTCTTGTCTTAAACTTTCCTGGAAAGAAAAGCTATTATTTAACATCAGAATGGGAGAATAAAATTCTTGTACCGGTTTGAACATTTGAATCATTCAAACTTCAATCAAGACAACAGATTTTAGCTAAATTTTTACCCTAATTCTACAGTTCATCTAAACGTTTTGGCATGATATGCTATTATTATTTTGTTATATTAAGGAAACTTCAGCAGAAGGAATATTCACAGAGAAGAAAAGAATATTCAAGATGGATTATACGCGCATTAGAAATGATTTCAATCTGATACTCTTCTCAGTTTAAAATATTGCCTGTGCTAGAAAGTATGTGACAAGAATTGGAACAATGAATGTAAATATTTCAATATTCTCATGTATTTAAACGAAAATGAATATTTAAAACTTTTCCTTTCATTATTTTTATTTTTCACTCTCTTGACGGTAAAATTTGCATTATTTTGTTTTTGCATTTTATGCGACTATTAGTTATGTTTTTGGCGCGGAATATGTCATTTATTCGCTCATAAATAAGCAAAACAAAATGCAAATAAAACTGTTAAGACAATCAGCAGTTCTTTCATGGTTGTTTCTAAAATGGAATATATATTAAACAAAAGATGGGAATAGTTTTAATAGAGTCTTGATTCATGACTGATACGAAACAGCGAGAAACTTTACTCTTCATTTCCAAAAAAAAAATAGATATGAATGTTATTCGAAATAACGGTTAAATAAACAGAGTTAGGGGATGACAATATAAATAATAACCGACACCCATTGATCAATATGTATATATTTCCTTATATCCACGAGGAGAAAATATGCAGGTGTCATCTAGAGCTAATTTACCTGCTTTGTCCTTCCCTTATCCCTTCCTTGCTTATGCTTATATAATCCAATGTGAGAATACAAGAACTTGTTCATCGACGCTGATTAAAATTAACATTTTAATGAAGTTTACAATTTTTAAATAACGGCTGTCAGAATTTTCTTAATTATTTTTCACTTCCAATCATTTTAATCTTCTTAATACGTTTAAAGGGAGGGATTACCTGAGAGACTGTTAACTATCCTTAATTGGTAAAACAGAATAAGCTTTAAATATGCTTTTACTTTGTTTAAACAAAAATATTCTTCGTGGGTAGTGTCTCAAAGAAGATTACATTATTTTTGAAGAATATGTAAGAAGTTGCCAAGTCTGAATGCTTCTGCAACAGATTGGTGTCTTTGAAATTCCTCCTGTTCATAAAATACTGTTTAAATATCGGATTTTGGAAACTATGGAACTTACCTAATGGAAGCTGACACATCGCAATAAAAATCTGATTTTATTCATAAATTGAAATTAAGAAAACGAAACTTAAAAAACTGAAACCCGATTCCAGTGAAGAACTGTGGTGTATGGGGCTTTGTTGCCCGTTAAATCATGCATAAGTGAGCAAACGTCCTCTCCAAATGGTGGAATTTTGAAGAGGGAGTTGCCCAGGTGTCGTCCTTGTAATCTAACCGCAGTTCAAATTATTGAAGTCCGCTCCCTGTGCACTCGTATTGATCAGAACGGACTTTAATATAACTAAAACTCAAAACTCACCCAGAGCGACTCAGTGTAGAGAGAATTGCGGTACAGCACCTCAATTCTTTTCCACGTAAATTTCAATCAATTGCATTTTATTTCGCATCTAATATTTAAATGCATCAAATCTAACGCAAATTTTGTGTTAAATGATTACGACATTCAAAATGAAACGCGAAGAACCTACGCAAACGCAGTTTCCTATCTTATTTTTTTCACTACCCGAAGAAGAATCGCAAAGGAGAAAATACCTAAATTCCGGGAACTGTGATACTTCTCCGAATTCCGCCTGCGCAAGTTTTTTCCTTACCATATTTTTGTTGAAAAGGTACTGTAGAAATGACAGTTCCTGCATTATTTAGAAATGAGTTTTAAACGTTTTCTCTGATGAAAATTTTTTCGCCAAAACTTTGAAAAGAAATAAAGAAATGAAAGATAATTAATGATAAATAAAAATTTAATTGAAAAAAAGTTTTTTTATAGTACTGAAATTCTGCAATCCAAAAGATTCTTTTTTGATGATTTTAGTTACAAATGCTGATGAAATACATAATAGAAATTTTTGCGTGATACAAATATGCTTCCAAAATTTCGTGAACCCTAATATTCTTGTAATTTTCTATTTGGAACGATTCATTATCCCAAATTAACATTAGATAAATTAAGATTTGTTACATCATTGATAAGTATATTCCTCAATTTAAATATCGCAGTCCATCTTCAGATAGATGTAACAGAATGTTTTAATCATTTTTTCTCCCTGGCATTTCCCGTTACTTTTCACATAATACACCAGAACTTGAACTCAGCTTTCTAACAGTAAAAAAAAGAGCACGAAATATTTTCAAAGCCCACAATATGAATCGATACGATTATATGTAGCTGCTTTATTTCATTACAAAATTCTTTTAATTGTTGTATACATCAAGATGTTAATGTTTTTGTTCTTTCTGAAAACAAAGAAGGATTAATTTTAAGTAATTTTTAATGATACTTAATAAATAGTATCTGCTTACAGCTTCTGTTTATATATGGTAATAATATAACAATTTCCTTTCAAGAATATGAAGAAAATTATTTTATTTCTAAAATTATACCACATTTTAAGTTAAATTTTTTTTAAATGTAGTATGAATACAGTGAAACGGAACTGAAAAATATATTTTGAGCTTCTTAAATTTTTTTATTAAAATTAATTTTATAAAGAATTACCTATTTGAAGAAAATGATGCTATTAGTTAATTCGTTAAATTATAAAACTACTAAAGTTAATGAAAAAAAACCTTTTCGGCGTTTGAAGGCAAAGTTAGATTCCTTTACGTTACTGCGCAATGAAATATTACATATTGATCAATAATATAGAAGTAAATGGACTCATTGTTTCCACATACACATTGCAATATATTTACGCGATTCTGTTTTCATGATTATCGAATTTTTTTACTATATCACATCACGATATTTTAATTTTTAATTCCTTTCCAGTCAATCTTAACGACACCTCATTTTAAAGGCTTTACTTTCATCATAATTAATCTAATTCACAACTTTCTTTTCAAATCACGTGTGATTCTAAAGGAGAAATTTCCTTCTGGGTACTCCTGTTGCTCTTGCGCATTCTTTTTCGCCCTTTTTCACGCCGGCATGTGCTTTTCAACAACAACGCGCCGTTTGGGCGTAAACTTCAATACTGGTCATGGAGCTACGTAAAATTAAGTGCTTTACCTATGAAGAATAACAACGCCTTATTCCCCAATAAAAGAAGATTTGAACAAATATCGTCTCTTCCGGCTAGGATGAAAATGGACTGCCTTTCAATTTTTTTAAAAGCCTCCATCTTTCATGTATATATAAACTTTTTAATTCAGCAGTGGTTTTGGGGTTCCAGGGGTCATGATCGATGAAGATCTGCAGAAATTTTCCTGAAATGTGCTCATGGAGAATCTGATAACAGTAGATCTCCTATAAGGAACTTACCCTTAAAACCTAAAAAATGTAAGTGGTTCAAATCTGCATGGATGCGCAGTGAAGATTAAAGATGCGCAGGAAGGACACAGCACCTCTAAGCATTACATAAACACTAGCCGCCACTGACTAAAACTTAACCTGAAATAACTCCCAGGACCTCCAAAAACTTGATTTAAAAATTAGACTAACGCAATTAATTACACCTAACTTGGATTAGCACCAGTCAGTTTTGGCATTTAGTATATCGTACCCGTTAGTGTTATTACTTTTGCCAAACGATCGCTCGCCGCCGTAATCTGCACCTGCAATACAATGCGAAAGTGTGTCTGTCTGTCTGTCTGTCTTCTGTCTGTCTGTCTGTCTGTTTGTTAAGCTTCTTTCAATGAATTCAAACCACAAAAAAAAAACCGATTTGATGGAAATTGGCAGAGTTGTAGCTTGAAACCTCGAGAACGAAGAAGAAGTAGTGGAAACTCACGTGTTAAATTTAATTATTTTGACTACAGATTTAAAAAAATAGTTAAATAAAGAAAGCCCATTGACTCCAAGGTGCGATTGCGATGAAGATTTTTATTTTTCACTCAACTGTCACGTGACTCCTTCAGGAATGCGAAAACGTGTAAAAAATAAATTATTTTTTTAAATCAACTTATCACGTAATCCTTTTTTTCCGCTTAAAATTTCGGTTCAAATTATCTGATACAATAATTTTTATAAATTGATCTTAAAGATAAAAATTTTCCTTTTCAATGATATTATTAATTTTATTTCTGTGACATTTTTTTCATTCAATTTTTATTAATTTTCTCTTTAAATTTTACGTGCAGACGATTTTGAAATAACGCAAATTTATACCTACTTCAGCTGCTAGAAAACGAAGTATCTTTGATCTAATTTATCTACTTCTGAAATTTTGCTGCGTATAGTAAATAAATATCTATAAAACAAGGCAGAAATATATGTATCTGTCTGTTCGTCGGTGGATCAGTCGGTCACAGAACCTCCTAAATGTGAATCTAGAAGCATATTGAAATTTAATAATACAAGGTGCTATTTTCAAATTTCAGAGCATTATGCCTTATGACATTTAATTAAATAACGAACATACGCTAAGCCATTGCTTAGATTGTTTTTTGCCAATAACTTCCGAAATCTTTATTAGACAAATTAAATTACTTTTATGCCATTTTAAAGTAATTGGGAAAAAATGATCTTTTAATATTGTTTCATTGCGATAAATATTTTCTCCGATTGCTATAAAGGCTTAAAAAATTATTTTAACGTAATTTCTAACAATACTTTTTTAGATTCCTTTATAGAGTAAATTCAAGCCAAATTACCGTTTCTGTGAGCGATTTTGCCAGTGTTAAAATTAATAAAAGAAAATATTGCTTTCGGAATTAAGTAAACAACAAAGGAGACTTTACACTTCCGGTTTCCTGTTGTGGTAGCATTTATTGCTTTTTAACACGATTACACAGTGATCCAATTTGGCGTTATGAATTATTCTCTATGTTTGCCATTCGCGCGAGATATTTAAACATCCTTCTGCAGGTAGATACGGTAATGGGCAATAAACATATCAGAGCTCGTAGATCTCTCAAGACTAGAATGTCAGCGCAACCCTCCCACGCTCGAACATGAATGCGCCAAAATTTAAATGCAACCTCGATATACCGAGATTTGCGCTGCGTAATACGGTTAAAAACAAGGCAACGTAGGTACAACGTCGTGGTGTCAATGTTATGACTGATATAGGAGAAGAGAGAGTGTTTTAATTCCACTCTTCCGGATAATACCTAATGGATTTAACATCTCCAGCTCAAAAGGTAACAAACCCCTGGAAAAACATCATTTCCAGGAGGCCTGTGGGCCAGACACTGAAAGTGGCAGGCGTACATTTGAAAAAAACCATATTTTTTCCCATGGCAATTATATGTAGCCGTTTTACGTGTGTACAGCCCACACAATAAATCTCTAAGACCGTGCAAATAACGTGGTATACAAAAGTATATATCAGTCATAGATAAACACTTATAACTATATCAGCATACATGTACAGTACACTCCTGCCACGTCCAATTGCGACATCAACCGTCAGAACTTTTCTTTCCCCCCTTTCAAAATGCAACAAAACATTTACGTTCGTGAATTAAAAAAAGAATAATTCAAATTCTTCGCGCACGAAGTCGCGGGTAATAGCTAGTAATATAAATGCGAAAGTGTGTCTGTTCGTCTGCCCGGTTCGTTTGTTGCTTTCACGACCAAAACCATAAACCGGATTTGGATGAAAAAATTGGCAGAGTTGTAGCTTGACACCCAAGAACGGGATGGCAGGCTAGGTGAAATTACGCAATTAATTATTTTTTGACTACAGATTAAAAATACAAAGAAAAGCCCATTGACTCAAGCATCTGCAATGAAGATTTTATTCTTCAATAAACGTCACGTGATTTCCAGGAATGCGAAAACATGTGGAATAAATTATTTTAAAATCAAACTATCACGTAATCCTCTGTTTTTTCCGCTGTAATTTAGAATCAAATTGTCCGATTACACATTATTTTTTATACTCATCTTAAAAGATAAAAACTTCCTGCCTTTTCAATGATACCAATTTATTTCTGAAGATTTTTCCTTCAATTTTATTCATTTTTAAAGTTTTACGTGGTGACGATTTGAAATAACGCAAATTTATACCTACTGCTGCTAGGAAACGGTTAGACTTTTGAACTAATTTATCTTTATTTCTGAAAATTTTGCTTATGTTTATAAATATCTATAAAATAAGGCAGAAATTACATGAATTGTCTGTCTGTCGGTCGATCGGTCGGTCACAAGAAATTCCTAAACAGTGAATGTAGCGACGAAATTTGGCTACTATTTGGCATTCTAGAGCATACTTTTAGGCTTCAAAGGTGTTATTTTCAACTTTCTGAGATAATTGGTTCTAAGATATTTAATTAAATAACGAAAATTAGCCGCTTTAAGCCTAATAATGCTTAGACGTTTTGTCAATAACTTGAAATTTTATTAGACAACAATTAATTTCCATGCCATTTTAAAGACCAGAAAATGATCTTTTTAATGTTATTACTATATTATGATGAAATGTTTTCTCTGATTGTTATTAAGGTTTAAAAATATTTTGTGTAACGTAATTTCTATAACAAGTCTTTTTATCTATAGAAATAAATTCAAGCCAAATTACTGTTTCATAAGGCAAGCGGGTTTTCTTTTGCCAGTGTTAAGTTAATATAAGAAAATAGTTGGCTTTCTTTGAATTATTAACAACAAAGGAGACTTTACACTTCCGGTTTCGTTGTCAGCATTTGCAGCTTTAATGCGTTTACACAGTGATCCAATGACGTTAGTGAATTATTCTCGATGCTTTGTTTAACTTTCATTAGGTGGAGGTATTACAGAATAGACATTCTGTAGATACGGTAATGGGCATATCAAGAAACATTATATACTGTAGAGCTTCTTCAACATCTAGAATTGTCAGGGCACATTCCTGACAAGCCTAGAATGATAGCTTCTCTCTGTGTACCAGTATTACTAATACGCAACCTCGCTATACGGGAGAGACTGCGCATGGCACACGGTCGTAAATTACACACCAAGGTCCAAACGTCATGAAAGCTACTACAGACTGATATAGGGAGAAGAGAGAGTATTTAATTCCACGCTTCCGGATAATGCCGAAGATTTTATCACCAGTTCAGAAGGCAACAAATCCTCAAAAAATGCTTCATTTGCTGTGGCTCAGGGGCAGATACACCGAAAGTGGCAGACAGGCCATTTTGGAAAACCATATTTTCGCATGGCAACTATGCATGAGTGTTCACGTGTGTCCAGCCCACACAATTTCAACTCGTGCAAATACTGTGGTATGCTAAAAGAGTATTAGAATAGATAAAAAATTTACATAACTATATCAGCAAGGTTACGTAAAGTACACTCCTGTCAGCCGTCCAATTAAGTATTATCTCCGTCAGAACTTTTACTTTCGCTCAAAAATGCAATAAAACATTTATATCTCGTGAATTAAAAAAAAGAATAATTCAAATTCTTCGCGCACGAAGCTCTGTAACAGCTATAATATAATAAATGCGGAAAGTGTGTCTGTCTGTTCCACCCTTTTCTTGTCTGTCTCGTCTGTCTGTTTGTTGCTTTCACGACCAAACCACAAACCGATTTGGATGAAAAAATCTGGCAGAGTTGTAGCTTGAAACCCGAGAACGGACATAGGCTAGGTGAAATCACGTTAAATTAATTATTTTTTGACTAAGGTATTTGGGTGTAAATAGTTTAACAAAGAAAGCCCATTGACTCGCGATTCGCGATGAAGATTTTTATTTTTCATTCAATTGTCATGCGATCCTTCAGGAATGCGAAAACATGTGAAATAAATTATTTTTTAAATCAACTTTACGTAATCCTTTTTTCCGCTGTAATCTCGGAACAAATTGTCCGATGCTAAATTATTTTTTATACCGTCTTAAAGATGCCAAATTTGGCTTTTCAATGATATCAATTTTATTTCTGTGATTTTTTTATTCAATTTTTATTAATTTTAAATTTTACGTAGACGATTTGAAAATAACGCAAATTTATAGCTACCAGTTGCTAGAAATTAATAATATATTTAATAAAGGTAAATTAGACTTTGAACTAATTTACTATTATTTCTGAAAAATTTTGCTGGATATTTGTAAGTATCCATAAAATAAGGCAGAATTTACATGTGTATCTGTCTGTCTGTTTGTCGATCGGCCGACCGGTCAATGCCAAGAACTCTCCTAAACGCTGAACAGTAGCGACGAAATTTACACATGGCATTCTAGAGCATATTTTAGGTCAAAGGTGTTATTTTCAGCTTTCAGAGTTAATTAGTTCTTAAGATATTTAATTCAATAACGAACATTAGCCGCTTTTTGAACCTAATGCGTATCGTTTTTTGCCAATAACTTCTGAAATCTTTTATTAGACAAATAATTATTTTTATGCCATTTTAAAGACCAGAAAATGATCTTTTTAATGCTATTAATTCCATTGCGATGAAATGTTTTCTCCGAATAAGTAAAGGTTTAAATATATTTTTAACGTAATTTCTAACAATACTTTTATTCTTATAGAAATAAATTCAAGCCAAATTACTGTTTCAAAAGGCTTCTTGCCAGTAAGCAAAGTTAATATAAGAAATTATTTCTTTCTTTGACCATAAACAACAAACGAGACTCTTATGAATTTCCGGTTTCCTGTTGTGGTAGCATTTACAGCTTTTCTAATACGATTACACAGTGATCCAATTTATGTTAGTGAATTATTCTTCGATGTTTTGTTTTAATTTTCACAGAGGTATTACAGAATATCCTTTCTCGTAGATACGGCAATGGGTATTAACAAGGGGAATCATATTCTGTAGAGCTCTTCGCTGATCTTAGAATTGGCTAGCACCTTCCCGACAAGCCTGATCGATAGTCGGTGCCAGTACTACTAATACGTAACCTCGATATACCGAGACTGCGCAATAGCACGCGGTTAAAAAAAATTACACACCTAGATACAAACGTCGTGAAAGCTACTGTTGCGAATGATGTTGGGAGAAGAGAGTATGCTTTTAATTAAAGCCTTCCGATAACACCGAAGATTTATCATCTCAGTTCAAAAAGGTAACAAATCCCGTAAAAAAATATCATTTGCGAGGCTCAGACCAGACACTGAAAGTGGCAGGCGTACATTTGAAAACCATATTTTCTCCCGCGGCACCATATGTAGCCTGTTCACGTGTTTAAGCCCACACAACCTCACATCCGTGCAATAACGTGGTATGCAAAAGTATATCATCATAGATACCAATTTACATAACTATATCAGCATACATGTAATAGTAATCTCTTCCAGCCGTCCACCTTAAGTATGCATCATCAACCGGCAGAACTTTTCCTTTTCCCCTTTCAAAATGCAACAAAACATTTATATCTCCGTGACTAAAAAACAGAATAATTCAAATCTTCGCGCACGTGTCGCGGGTAACAGCTAGTATAAAATACATTCATACTGAAATGTTAAAATGGAACAGATAAAGCTACAGCCAAATTTTAGCAATTTCTTGAATTATATCGATTTGTTGCTCGCGGAAGTTGCAAAGATCTAGCCTCGAAGGTTCTGAATAGTATGCATTCAAATGTATAACATAATACCTGCACATTTCGGATCAACTTGATTCGCAATAATGAATCTAATGAAAGCAACATTTTCTTTAATTCCCCAATCCAAAATAATCCAGAGTTCGAAAATGTGTCATCGCGCTGAATACAACTCTTTTGAAGGTTAATTTATATTCCCAAGCTCAACAGCACACAACTTCACTTCACCGCCGAACATTTCAAAACAGTGCATTACTTATTCCTTCGACAGAAACTCCGCCAGAGAGATCGGGATCCTTTTTTGAAATAAATACAGTCGAATTCCAACTTCTCCGAATTAATCTGATTCATTCATTGCGGACAGGAACTGAAAGTTCCATTGCTGATTTTACAACTCCATTGTTTCATAACCCATGCGCAGTTCTGTTCGTTTCATTCAAATCCCACTAATGCATAATAAAGTAGGCGTAATGCGACATTAGAGTGCAGGGTAAATCCAGTTTTAACGTCACTTTATACAAAATCTGAAACGAGCATTGTTTATGTTCTTCGGTGCTGAAAAAATGCTTGATATAAGACAAAAAGCTGCATATCCGCATTCAGCAACAGAGAGTTATAGTTTGATTGTTTTTGTAATAGAAATTGTGGGTTTGACAGTGTTTTCGTAGATGATGTTCGCCATTGTTCCATAGGATTTTTTTTTTGTTTTAATGTAATTTCCTGGATTAACGTACGGAGGAACTCTGTATGAATGAACTTGACCATTGTTAAAAAAATGGTTGTGTTGGGGTTTTCCGTTCATTTTGCTTTCTGAATTTGCGTCTAGATCAGTTTCGCGTAATTTAGAAACTGCAATCATTTGGCTTATCCTACCCATTGTTGCATTACTTTGTATCAAATTTTACCACTGCGGTTCCAGAATACGTGAAAGTTATATTTTGTTTATTTTCAGGAAAGAGTTTATTTTTCTTTCGTTCACAAAGAGAGTATTAAAAAATGATAAAAATCGACCTGAGTTTTGACAAACCACGTTTTAAATCTTCTGATTCTATACAAAAATATTTTATGAATTATGTTTGTTTGTGAACACGATAACGAAAAGCGCCATAAGCTAGACGGATGAATGGTATATCTTTATGTCAAAAGTGTTAATTTTTGTCAAATCTTGGAGGCAACTGTTAGAAGCTGGAAGTCTCGTACGTCTTGCGTCCGGATGCAAGTGAATGCAGTAACTCAAAAAGGCAACAGAGTTAAATAAATGGTTTGCCTAAGATTTCATTGCTGGACCTGTACATGTATGTCAAATTTTGGGCTCAATTGGTAACAGGTCTACTAGTTCGTCCATCTGTCTATTTGTGCATGTGAACGCTAGAAAGCTAAGAAGAAACAGAAACTAGATGGATAATTTTTATATAGTAATATTTACATAAAATATAGATTCGTGTCTAAATCTGTATACAGATTTTTCACCGGGCAGACTGTCTTCTGTTTATTCTTCTGTCCGTGTGTTTGTGAACACTATAAGTCAAAAACACAGCAAGCTAGTTAAAGGAAATTTGATGTGGAGTCTTATCTTAAATTTTCAGAGATACAACTTTTGGACCGAAAATTTTTCAACGGGAAGAGTTAAAATATATACTTAATTCATTTCACTGTGATACGTATGTGAGAGTATGGGTAAATGTATTACGAGTACGAGAGATGTAATTATGTTCTTTGAAATTTGAGGGAGAACTCCTGGTATTAATACTGCAAATTAGTGACTCTCTGCACTTTCCTTTATATACGAGTGGAAAAATCTGGAATTTTTCATTGTCATTTTACTCAGTTGAGTGACAACTACTTTTTATATTCAAAGGAGAACTGAAGAATAGTTTAATTAAATATGTAGGTTACCGTCGCTAGTAAGAAGATATATTTTCCAATTATAAAAGTCTAGGGGCAAAAAAATTGTCAATTTGAAAGGATTCTAAATTATCTAGATTAACTAAAACCCACCTTATATTCTATAATTATTCTTTGTAAATTTTTCTGATAGTTCTTTCAATACAGCAATACGTAACCCGGAACGAAGAGAATTGCTGCTTAAACTATGATTAGATATGAAATAAATAGGAAAATAAAAAATAGAAACAACCTTATAGAATACAATTATTGTGAGTGACATGAATTTTGTCAAAATTTTAATAACCACAGAAGGGAGTCCGTATGACATTATGAAACAAATATATTGTGGGGGTTTGAGCGGAAGGGACCATTTTTTAGTTTTGAAGTGGAAACTGTATTTAGAAAGTCCATATATACTGTAAATGTAAGTTAAATAAAAAATGAAAAGATATCAATAATTGTGCTGTCAATCACTCATCCGTAGGTTGCAATAACCGATTTTACAGTTTTTATTCTTTACACATTGCAAAATATCTTCAGGGATAATTTTTATGGAACCTTTATTCAGCTTAAAGTAGGAAAACTCATGAAAGGTTACAATGAATGACAGCTTATTTCTATGACTTACTAGCATAAATATTGACTTACGAGTGTCAATAACTGTCTTGTTTATACTACATAAATATTATTTCAAGTAAGCAAACGACCTTAATATTTCTTTTCCAGTGCACAGAAATTCATGGCTTGAATGTGAGCATGCAATGTCTTTTCGCAACAACTGTAGAAGACTGTGTAGAAATCATAGAATATCTTGATTACAACTATTACATATTTTGTTCCCTTACTGTAGATAGAATTACACTAGGAACTACTTCACTCGTAAGTATGTTATATTTGAAATTTTTCTTTGCTTCGACATTACATTGCTACAATATTCTTACAATGTACCATAATAATATAAACAAAATATAATAACAATGTATAAATTTTATATAATAATACACAATTTACATTCTTTTATGCATCTTTAATACAATGCATTAAAGATGCATAAAAGAATGTAATTTAATTAGAATAAAATTAAAGAATAAATATATTCTTACATATAATATGTAGTATATAATAATTGCATGAAAATTTCAATAATAAATGCGAATTATATAGTTCATAGCTGAAAAGCTCTCTTCAACATTTTATTAGATTAGTAATAAAGTCGAGTAACGTATTTCTAAAGACTTAGACTAATTTTTTACTATTTTTTATCAGTTTTACCAAAAATTAAATAATATAACAAGAGACTTAATGTAATAGTATTGAAACATGAACTTCATTCCTACTAAATTACAAAATTAAAAAATTAATTCAAATAATATTTAAAGAATCGCTTTTCTTGGTTTCTTCAAGCCGTTGTTGTAACTGATTTAAGCATTCCTATTAAATTCGTAACAATGTGTCTATCTGTGATTAATGTATTTTTGTAACTATATTTATTATGCGAAAATTTTAAAAAAGGAAATTAGATAAATTGGTGAACATTAATTAATCGCATTTTCATGGGCCTCATGAACAATTCAATAAAATACTATGTTTTTAAAAAATGCAAATTTGTTTATAGTTTCTTTAATGAGACAACGCTTCGATATACTTTGTAACCATGATAATTAAAGATCGAATAAAAGTTATTTTAATATCAATGAAAATATAATTTCTCTACGTGTTATTCACTTGTAGCGTATTTATTGAACTTATATTCAATGCAATGTTCATTAATCGGTTTCAAATTGCAAACATGTAACAATTCAGGAGCATTTGTTAATAGGAAAAATTCAAAAAATATATCCGAATTTAGGAATTCCCATTAATTTTGTAAATGCAGCCGAGAAATGTACCTTATAGTTTTGGTTTAGAATTTGTCTTCAAGTAATTCTCTATGCAAAAATAAAATCTAGAAACTGTAATGTAAATTGCAAACCCTTATATTAAGTCATTTTTCATGAATGAATGTTCTGTCCAAACTTAAGACTATGTTCAAGCTCCAAAAGCTTAAATCTCAATTTGATGCAACAGCACTAACAAGAGTTCATTAATTTTTCAGGTAATATGGCTGGCAATGCTGTTTATTGCTTTGGGTGTTACGTCAAATTATTTGTGAGTATGGTGTTATATTATACTTTTTATGCTATTTTATTTCCATAACCGTAACGTCTCAGACTTGTTGGAGAATTATAATCCAAGAAATAAAAATTGTTTCTTGTCAAATCTTAAAAACTCAATTTGGTCTGCTAGGTACTCACAATTTCTTTCCTTACTTTCAATTAGAAAATCTTTATTTTAATTAAAATAAAAATTCATTGAGATACGGAGTTGCAAGAAATTTCATATTGAGCAGAGCTCTATAAATTAAAATACTATTACTCACCTTACTGGTAAAGATTTCGTTCGTTCAGATTTCATGGAAAAGCTGAGGCAAACCTCCCAGATGCAACAATAACTCGGTCAAATAATAATTGATCAATTATGAAATGCAACCAATTGTGTATGCCATCATTGGTTGCATTTTACCAGGACTATGCCCAGATCCTAGAACAAATACCACAGGCTATATATCTCTTCCCTGGTTCAGCCAAAGCCCACGGACTATCACTAGGAGTAGGATAAGATACTAGGAAGATCAAGACAGGCCTTGTTTTTATGCCGTGGAGTGCGGTCAGATACTAGGAATGAGACGACAGGCTGTGTAAGTATGTCGTGATAGAGCTGAAGCTCCGAACCATCGCCAGGTTTATAGCTAGATACTAGGAAGATTCACACAGGTCATGTTTTTGTGCCGTAGAGTAAGTCCAGGTACTAGGGTGAGTGAGTATTATTGGGTTATTATAACTCAAAGGCAAGATAAGGCTATGCTGTCCTAAGGCCAAATACTCGAAAGAGCAGCACACGTTATGTATCTGCGCCGTGGTTGAGCCGGAGATCACCGACCAAGGGCACCGCTGTATAATAGGAAAACCAACATAGGCCTTGTTTTCATGTATTGATTCGACCCAAGCGTTAAAGATAGTGACCTCACAATCTTGCCTTCAATAGTGATCACGACGGTGTCCAATTAAAGGATAAATGTTAAAATAAAATATTTTAAATTTTACAATTAAATACTCAAGAGCTAATTTGAATAACCCCTTTTTCTAATTAAAATCATAGAAATGGTGTGGGATTCAGTTACGTCACTCCGATGACGATACGTACCTTCTTCGGAAGGGATTGGGCCATGGCTAATGATGGCTGTTAGGACTCCAACCTCAGCGTCATTTATTTTTACTCTGCCATTACTATGATGAGGTGAGAACATATAATTTTTACAGACAAACAGCAGCCTTTGACGACAAATCGATGCACTTATTAATTTTTGATAGCTCATTTGTCAATATTTGTTGGCTTTCTATTAAACTTTTCCAGTTTTGTCTAATATAAATGAGTATGAAATAATAATTTGTTCTTAGTTTTTGCCAGAACTTGAACCTTGAATAGGTCGCGGACGTCTGATAAACGCCAGGGAATTTTATTTCGTTCCTGAGCGTAGTTGTAAAAAGGTTTGCCTTAGGGGTGTTCCGTCTACCTCTACCCCTCCTTTTCTGGAATGGTTCTTTTCCGTTCTCGGTTTTCCAGTCAGGGAGGTGTCTGTCAGACGCCACGCAACCCGCGATTAAATTCTCAGAGGCGCCACCTGTCTAGGGTTAAAATGTATTTTAATGAAATTTTAAAGTTTAAATCAAATAAAATAGGAATAATGTTTATTTCTAGTAGACAAGTAAGAAACAATTGAAAAATATACTGTTCATTTTTTAGATTAGCTCCATTAAAATTGACTGGAATATTGTTTTCTTGTATGTTAGAAAATCCAAAACAACCCAAACAATGAAGAAACTTTCTGTAATGGTCAAATAAGTGGACTTGTCAGACAAGTGACCTATAGGTCACTCAGTTGTTCATGATATTAAAAAGAAATATAAAAAGATAATATTAAAATTCTGTTTGAAATACCCACAACCAGAACAACATTACCGGGTTTGTTTATTTTTTTAATCCCACTGGAAAAAATGGCAGTGACAACGGAGGAACTTGTGAGAAATAGAAGTGTCACTGTCTGATTATTCAATCCATCTTCATCTGAATAATAATTAAATTCAAACATACGAGGAAGGTTGTATAACAGTTGTTGAGAAAACTTCCTACTCTTTCTCTCTCTCTCCTTTGTTTTTTCACCCAGCATGATTTTTGAAATTCCAGCATTTCTAGAACATTCTTCGCAAAGTATAAATATTTTCTGATTAAATTTGAAACTTTTTTTTTTGTATTTCGTGATGAAATGTGTTTTATCAAACTTCCTTGACTGACTGCATTTTACAAAGTTTTTCAACTTCAAACGAAAAATGCTTCTGAAAATCGATAATTTTTAGCTTATTCCTGATATTCAGATATTATTACCAGATATTCAACATTTTAGGGCCAGATTATCAAACCAAACTCCGATAATAATTGTTTGTTTTAAAATGTCTAAGCCACTATGTGTATTTTCATGATGGTAACCTACAAGTGTATTATCTTGACGAGCAACTATGTATATTATCTTGGCGAACAACTATGTGTATTATCTTGACGAACCACTATGTGTATTATCTTGACGAATCACTATGTGTATTAGCTTGACGAAACGTAAAATTTTAAAGAAATCCTTATGAAATTCTAATCCTACATTTTTAAAATAATCCTTTTTAGTGATGTTTTAAATGCTTCAAAAATGGCATTATGTCAGTTTTTTTCAGATTCATGAGGATGTATTCATATTTGTAGTAAGAGGATTGCTTTCTCATGAAGATTTCTTATTTTTTCTTAAATACTAGACCCACTCACAAAAATATATATAAATATATAAAAGCATAAATAAATTAAATATACAAGATGTCTACTCTAATCGTGGCCCAATAGGTAATTTCTAAAAAGATAGATATAGGCATATAGTTCCGATTAGAAAAATGTTTTAAATCACATAAAGAATTATATTTTATGTTGTGTGAGTCAACAAATGCAATGTTGAAAAAATTGCAAAGTCTAAATTTTTATACAGTCCCCCGGTTCGATTAGTTATATTTAGCAAAAAACTCTAACATTTCAAACAAATAAAGTTCCACTTTTCTTCAACTAAAAATGATCGAGCTTCAAATTTCATTATTTTAAATCAAACTACGGCCACCTCAAGCAACAGCTGCCTGTTGTTAGGATATTCTTCGAAGCAGCCATTGAAATGGTCGTCTAAGACGGTTATATTCAGTGATAACAGTGTATATTTGTATTGATTGTATATTGAAATATATTTCTCTGTTTCATTTCCAGCTTGTGTCCTGCTTTATTTACTATTTCAAACCATTTGGGGTTATCTCAGAATGTGGCTGTATCCTTTCTGTTTGCAAATTTCAATTAAATCAAAAATGTTTGTCAGAAAACTGCATGTCACTGTTTTTTCATGTTCATAATCTATCATTTTAACCTTAAAGTTTTAAGAATGGTACCCATTATTTTTTTAAGGTTCAATATAACATTCACCACTAGCAGTTCGTAATGAATATGTTTAATATCGATCTCAGTTTTAAAATTACAGCTTATTTTATAAACTTTTTCGGCCATGATGTCCCAGAAGAAAAACCTTAGTTTCGGGTCAGGAGGGTTCGAGATTCAAAACCCGATTTCACTGAATATCAGGCTTAGCGTTCTTCATTCATGCATATTCGAATTGTTTGCGGTCCAGTTTAGGTGTCGTCCTCGTCATCTGACCGTGGTTCAAAATAACTAAGTCTGTCACCAAATAGCCCACGTGTTTCTTCAAAAAGGGACATTAATTTAAAATTTTTATACATTTTCGATTTTATAATTATTATTACTATTGCACTATTTGAAATGCGATTAAAGAAACAAATGTTTAAAAACGAATTTGTTCATACACTAGTTTAAAAGGATTATAGTTAAAAGTGAAAAAGAGTTCAATATATACGCCCTAATTTTAAGAGAATTCTTTTCACAGATAATTTCTTCAACAAAGTGCTTTTGCCTAGTAACAAGACAAATAAGGATTTATTAGAAAGAGAATTTTTTACATTTTGTGTAATCTATATAAACTTCATTCGTGAAAGTTCACTCACGTACAAAGTGAACGCAAAAAATGGATTATATATTCTAACTCTCTTATATGAGGCACTGTTACTTTATATTTATTAATTGTTAAAATTTTAAAACCAGTACTTAGTTAGTGAATATATGCTACTTTATTCGGCATCCAAGACGTACTTTTATTTTCAAAGACTATTCACAATGATTATTAATATACGTTAATGATTAATTGATAAATGAAATCAGCAGCTCTCAAGCTTTAATATTCAGAATGTCTTCAAGTAATGTATGGTAAGAAAGAATTAAAAAACATGAATAGATTTTTAAAAAATTAATTTAAAGAATGCATTTTCAATACATTTTCTGAAATGGATTTCAATATATGTTCATCAACAGATTTTCTATAGGTTATACAGGTTAAGGAAGGTATATATAAGTTAAGGAAGATAAGAATGAAGAAATTGTTTCTGTAGATAGAGTGTGGAAAATACAATTCATATTAGCACGCACATACACTGTAAAAAATATCCGTTTTTTCCCCTGACTTTTTCCGTATATTTGACGGTTTAAAGCTGTTTTGTTGACAAAACGGTTTTTCACCGTTTTTCGCTCCAGCCATAAACGGTTTAAAACCGTCAGTTCAAATTCTATTTTTCGTCATACGGTATTGCTTTCCGTATGATAACTTTCTCCTTTTCTTAAATGTAATTTTATTACATTCATTTCATGTTTTTAATAGGGTTCCATCTCCGCTATTGTTTACACATGTTGCAGTAACCTGTTGTCACTCATGAAAGCTAACCTTAAAACACGTGTTCTGGCAATAGTTGATTTTTACACCACTAGGTGGCGCCACTAGAGCTATAGTGACTTTAAAACTCAAATAGATTATTTTTACTTCATTTTATGAAGTCTCCGGTGGTCTAGTGGTTAGAGCGACTGCCTTTTACTTCTATGAACGCGGTTTCGATCCCCGGCTCGGAGGAGTTAGAAGTTTTGTCACCATCTTGCATCGAAATCGTCCAAGTAAGTTCAATTAAGAATTATATTAATTAAACTAATTGAAATTAATAATTAAGCCTTGATTAATTAATATTCCTAATTGATAATACACATCAGCACATTTCAACTCGAACAGAAGGAGAAAAACAACTCAACTTAGTCGATGACGTCACTTACTTCGATGACTTAATTTTTACGGAGAAAACTTAATTTCATACGGTAAAAAACCGTTGTGACTACGGATTTACTTCGTAATTTTTACGGTTTTGCACAACCAACCCAGCTGCCAGTTTAAAACCGTAAATTTTACGGGATTTTTTTTACAGTGTATAGTGATATAAATGTACGAAATTTTCATAGACGCAGTTTGGTTTAAAAGTCCTTAGACGAACTTTAAAGATATGCCAGATATAAAGAAGCATGTTATTTTTCTATTAAAAAATGGGGTCGCAAACTCAAGGGGCTATCACTATAGCTTTTCTAGTGAATTAACCTTCCGTCGAGCGCATTTAATCTGTGAGATGAAGCACCCATATTTCTTTTGTGCCTAAGTGCGGGCTTTACCGATAAAAGTGTAGGACCTCTAGTAGCTTCCTGGCTGCCTAATATCTGCACTAGGTATCGTGGCTTTTTCTCTAGTGCTCTTTTAATGTACGTGAGGGCACATTAATCTGGTAGATGAGTTGCGTCCGATTACGTTTGTGTTTTTTATTTCCTAAATTTTTCTCAATATTTCTTTTTATATACCTATAAAAATTCGTATATCTGTGTTCCAACCCCTAATTCAATGATAGCAGTCGTTATTTCCAATATATTGTTTCAAAAATGTCGAATTATTTCAGGTTCTCATCGACAACAGTTACCATTGCTAAGGAAAATTATGGGAAAACAAACTTCATTCTCCCTCTTGCATCCCTGGGCTTTTTTGTTGTTGCTGTTCTTGAAATTGCAAGGAAATACAAGAAAGTTATTTAAAAATGCCCGGAATGTAGCAGACTCGAGGCCCGATGCCTACAAATAAGGGGGAGGGTTGAGGGCTTGGTGCACTCCAAATGAGTCTAGTCTAGTTCAGACGTCCTTTATCCAAAGCAACACTGAAGCTTGGAGAAGGATCATGGTCCTCGTCATTTGATCGCACTTCAGAAGGAAAAATTGCTTCCCAAAACAGCCTTCGTGGTGCTTCTAATCGAGATCTAACAAAATAAACTTTATCTTGTCTCAGCCACCAATCTGACTGAATTTTTTCAACTAAGCTGATGACTATTTTTTAATGTTATTCTCTATATCTTGTTTAGAAGAACACTCGAAAGTAGTTATAAAACCTTAACGAAACGCAGGGCGTGACATTACTCGCTTTTGGTAACGGCTCTCCTGACATCTTTTCTTCTGCAGCTGGTCTACAGAAGGCTTCGGCCGAGTTAGCTATTGCGAGTCTGGTTGGTAAGTCCTCAAACATTTTCCCATTATGTTTCAGTTTTAAAACAATATAGTATAAAGTATCTTTGTATATTTTTTGTTTATCACAGAAGTTTACTAAAAATCTAATACTATTCAAAAATTGTTTTTGCAATTTGTGCTCTCTGTCGTAAGACTTAAGAGAGACGCACTTCAAGAAAATTATTTTGTTTGGCAGAATGTAAATCTGAGTATACAGGGTGACCCAGCGGGTAATGTTTGAAAAACAATCTAATAGATGGCGCTAGCTGAGAGCAAGTGAGACCAGACTTGGTGTGCATGATCATTAGAGCGGGAAATTACATAGAAGTGTGTTTCTTTAGCGAGTGGTGAGTTTAAGTTCAGTTGTGATTGTCACAAGCAAAAAATGAATAAATATTCAACAGATATTCGAGTGTTTATTGTGCTAGGAATGCCATGAAAACGTTAAGGCAGTGCAACGGGCATGGAAGGAGGAGTTTCCCAACAAGAAATGGCCAGACAAAAGAACTGCAGTCCATACGATTGACTGCGAAGTCTGCTCACGCGTGATGGACAGATTCCAGAACCGTCTCACTGCTGTCCTTGTTAAAGATGGCGGTCACTTCGAACCCCTTTATCAATAATACCCTACTATATAATGTCAATATATATCATTAAAATCTTTTCATCACTCTCATTTGTTTTAAAATTCCTATTCTTTTCAAACATTACCCGCTGGGCTACCCTGTATGTAGAGGGATTTATTAAAGCTGTATATTCAAACCTGAGACGTATCACGGATCCAACTGGTACATGTATGTTTCATAAAATAAATTTTCAGTGGATAATATTTTTAATCATTCTTAACTAATCAAATTACAGTCATCGGAAGGAATTTTTGAAAAGTTT
>BGPR01015632.1:0-11638 GCA_013235015.1 Araneus ventricosus | reverse complement strand
ATTTATCAAAAATTAAAGCTTTACATTTGAAGTAGCTGTTTCAGTAACGAAATAATTAACATATAATATCAATTAATATATTTATTAATATATTAAATTATATAATTACTATATTTATTAATATATTACTGCTATTAGAAAAAAATTATTAGAAAGCCCTCGCAGAAAGCAAAATGCCATACTAAAAAATAATGAATATTGACATGATTGATGGGACAAATAGTGCACAACATCAATGAAAAATTATTCTAAAATCAATCGAATTTCCCTCAGGAAAAGTTCCCTTTCTTAATGAACTTGAATGACGATCGCAGGCATGTCTGGAAGCTGCCTGAAAATTCTTATGCTCAGTTAATCACTTAATTTTTATTAAATTTTGATTCCGTATGAGAGGCATCATCAAGTAGTGAATTTGAGAAAAAATTGATTGCAAGATTCCGTAATTCATGTTTATCATCATGAATTATGAAATGTTAAAGACTAACCAGTAGGAAATGATAAAAATTTATAAGTTTTTAAAAACTCGATTTTATTATTGTACTAAAAAGTAAAAAGAAATATCGAAAATATGGAGGTCAAAACAAAATAGCTACAGCCTGAGTCGCTGAAAAAAATTCTAAAAAGAATTTAAGTTGCAAAATGTATATCATAAGAAAGAAAATTCTAAAATCCTATCCAAAAATTAATGAAAAATTAAAAATACATTAGAATTCAAATTTATTTCGAGTATTTTTATTTCCACCTCATGTTTTTATGATTTCGTTTTGACCTCCATATTTTTAATAACGACGAATTATTTTATATTTTTTGTATGCTTATAAAAGCGTGGGTGTTTTTTTAATTCATATTTAGAATTGGTTTATATATTGAAACAGAATGAAAATATTCAACAAAAAGAGTCGCTAAGCTTTTCTTTCTTCCCCTGGTCACAAAATGATTGTTGTAAAAAATCTATAAATAGATTTACATTTCCGGAAAAATTTATTCATAATTTATAATTTAAAATAGTTGTGGGGAGAATGTTATCAGCATTCTAAAAGATAATAAGTAACGTTTCCATGGAAAAGAAAAAAAGCCTACTCATCTTCCCACCGGAAAAAGAAACGAATTCCATTAAGAATTTTTCACACCCACAGATCCCCCAAAGATTTCATCTCAAAGTCTCCACTTCTAGAATAAAATTCAGCAACCCAGAGATATGAAATCATTGGAAATGTCAGTTTGAACTGCAAATTCGATAATAAATACTGATTTTATTCTTAAGATGACTTCGAAATACAATATTCATCATTATTTCTCGAGACGTGACCGAAGAAACATTTGTTTCAGAATTCTTTATGAAGCGTCTTTAGTAGAAAGAGGAAATGGAAATGTTACTGTAGCAATAGGTAAAATTTGAGTTTATTTAAATGACTGTAACAAACGATTCATTCGTTACCGTCAAAAAGAATAAAAAGTTTTTAAAATATATCATTTCAAGAAGTGATAGTTTCATTACTGTTGCTGTATTGTCACAATTTGGGAAGCTAAAACAAGATAAATAAGCATGTTTTAAAAAACATGCTTTTGTTTACTATTAACGATATTCTAAGCACATTGGAATTTTTTATTGCCTTTATAATCCGGAGTGTCAAGGCTAAAAGTATCCAAAAATAATTTGTTAGAGTTACTGAACCACTCGTTAGAATGTAATAGACTGTTCCTCAGTGGATTGGAATCCTATCCAAGATGTTTTGGATAAGACAGTTCAGCCGTGCATGCGTACAGTAGTCAGAAACCCCTCATAAAACAAAAATAGTGGCACGACAAATATTTGGGACACGTTTATCTTCATATGCTGGAAAACTTTCTTATGTCACAAATTCCACCTGGTTTCCTGTTCCAATAGACGGCTCTCCACCGCACTATCATGAAGATGTTACCGCGTTTTCGAATGAGACTTTTTGTTTAGTTTAATTATATTAACGTCCCGTCTTGAAGCAACACGAGGGCTATTTTGGGACGGACCTCGTAATTTTGAACCACGGTCAGATGACGAGGACGACACCTGAGCTGGCACCCCCTCTCCAAACTTCCACGCCACACCAACGGGAGGACGTTTGGCCACTACGTATGATTTCGAATGAGACATTTCCAACGTTGGATCGGAAGAGAGGACCCATTGCCTGCCCACAGAAGTCCCTGAATTTGAATCTATTAGCCTTTTTAGCCTGGGAATCCATTGCATATCAATAAAAATATTGAAACCATTGATCAGTTGAAGGTGCATATCATTCAAGCAATTCGTCTAATAACTCCTGACATACAACCAAAAACTTGATGAGAACTCGATTACCGCTTAGACATCTGTTGTGATACAAAAGAATACATCGAACTGTATTGATATTTTAAAAACTTATTGAGATATGCTCTTCGCTTAAATAAATAATTTTTAAATTCTAATAAGTAGTTCTGTTATTATAAGTCATTATTTTTGGATACTTTTAACCCGAACACCCTGCATTAATTAATGTTTAAGAAATTTTCTTTCTCATGATAAGCATTGTGGTTTAATTTCTTTATAGCATTGTTTCCAGTGCCTCAGATTATACAATTTTGTTCGACGTTGAACTAAAAACATACAATATTGTTTTGGTGTCCATATTTTTGATAATAAAATTATTTCTCTTTTTAGTACACTAATAAAATAGCATTTAAAAAACTTTTTTTTTATTTTCTACTTTTTATTCTTTAATATATTTTATAATTCATTACTGTAAATATTATGCAATCTTAAAGGTTGGTTGGGTTTTTTTGGCACAAAAGCCAGATTTGGCTATGCTGCGCCAATCGAAATATGCAATCTTAAAAACGAAAGTTATTGAAAAGGTATAAAAAGAAATTTTTTCCTTGATAATAAAAAAATAACTTTTTATGCAGAAAAAGGGCAACCTAATAAATTGGGTGAAAGGAACGTCAATATTTTATCTGAAACAAGAAAAAATTATGTTATATAAATATGTTATAAAAGTATGTTATATCAAATCATTCAAAAAACTGTGCGAACATCTTTGTAACTTTGAAATGCTAATTTATAGCATTAAGATTGAGAGATGAAATTGTCTACATTTACTTATTTCATAATACTAGGTGCCGGTATGTTTGTGACTTCCGTTGTGGCCGGCTCGGTGTTCTTCACTCAGAATTTCACGCTCATGATTCGTCCTTTTTTACGAGATATCGCATTTTACATCATAGCCATCAGCTGGACATTTGCCCTTTTCTCCACTGGGACATCTTATCTCTATCATGGCATAGGTAAGTTCGTTCAATTGGTATGCTTAGATTTATTTTTTTAACTATATTTGACGAAAAAATCTGTCGTTAAAGGCAGCTAGTTCGTTTTCGAATCAGCATTTCTATTTAGAACCACCTTTAAGAGATTAACCAGCAACCAGCCGAAACAAATTTTACAAACTCTATTCTTTATTTCTCGTATCTGCATAACGCCAGTTTGTGAAATTAAAAATGCTCGTTAAATTCGTCGAGGTACACCGCTAATATACGAGGTTTGGAATAATTATGAGGTTTGGAGAGAAGATAAAGATTCAGGTGTCCTACTCGTCATCTAACCACGGTACAAAATTGTTAGGTCGGTCATAAATTAGCCTCGTGTAGCTTCAGAGTGTTGAATTTATCCAACTAAACTGAACTCAGATTATAAACAAAAAAATTACATGAAGCAAAAAATAAATATCCTGACTACTTCCAATGCTTTGTTTGATTACAAAAATAAATTCGATCTCAAATGTCTAAAAGCACCACTTCGGTTTTTGCAGATCATATTTTTTCACATTCCCATAAAACCGTCAATAGAAAAATTACTCAGACGTTACAGAGATTTGGAATAGTGAGACTCTGCCGTATTGAAGTCACAATTTAGTTACAAAATGTTTTATATTTTTGATAAATCACAATCATTTTTATAAAAATTTCTGATAAATGTCTTAGGATTCGTTGCACTCTATTTTATGTACATCATCGTCGTCTTGGGAAGTCGTTTCATTTACTTAAACAGGCAGAAACAGAAAGAGAAAGAAAAGGACCAGGAAAAGGACGATGAGAAAAGAGAACCAGAAGAAAAAAAGAAAGAGAGCAAAGCAGAAAACCCTGAAAGTAGGTTGGAAATTTTGAACAAAATGGTTCCTTGAAAATAGTAGAGGAATCACAAATTTTTGCATTTAAACATTTGAATTTCCTGCCTTAAGTGATAAAAGTTTTCTCAGGGCCAGATTTTCCATAGGGCCAACCTAGGCCATGGCCTAGGGCGCAGCCGTCAGGAGGCGCATGTACAGAAGAAATAACAACCAAATATTTACACAGTTTTCACACATTATATTTTCAAAAAATATAATGTGATACGTATAAAATGATGTTTTTACGTATAAAATGTTTTTTTTAAAATTTACATTCGTTGCATTAAATATATTGAGCCATCTACTTCAAAGGCCTTTTAAACATATTCACGGATAAAAGCGCGAACGAAGAATTCCTGTTAGGTATTTCAGACGATTTCAAGAAATGGATTATTTTTGTTGGCATTATCAAGGCGTTATTTCCTTAAATAGTGTGATTTTGAAATATAAATTTAATTTGGCTCAAAGATTATAAAGATTGAATTATGTGCTTATATGTTTAAAAATAAATTATTGTATATTAAATTGAAAATTATTTATTAACTTTTTGAGAGGGAAGGGGCGCAGAATGTTTTGGCCTAAGGTGTAGAAATTTGTAAATCCGGCCCTGGGTTTACTGGCAAAAAATGGTAATAATGAATTTCAACAGGTTATGTGCAATAATATTTGTTTTGAGAGTTAGACAGCATAATAATTTTATTGTTTATTCGCTTACTGGAAAAACCGCTCCAGAATTTGAAAATATGAAGTAAGAAGAAAGCACGGAAGCTGATATTGTGAAGTTCACAGCAAAAACTACTAGTTTTATATTCTTTTATCGGAATATTAGTTTTTTAACGCAATTTAGATAAATCTTAAGTTTAAAAAACAAGATTTTCTGAAGCAGCGCATTGAACATTTCTAAATAAGAAGATTGTGAATTTTCAGAACATTAGGTGCCATATGGCGCGCCAATCGCAATATGTGCTTCAGCCCAGATGCGTCATTCGACAACCAGTCGTTAATTATCACTTTTTTCAAAACATGTAAATTCAATGTTATATATATACTAATCCTTATATTGAAAAATCTAATTAAATAATAAAATTCTGAATTCTTTATAATTTTTTGGTCATTGTAATAATGACCAACAGTAAATGAATTAATCAACCGAAGTGTTTTAACAATCATCGACTTGTCAGATATGTATCACGTTTCCTCTAGTTTTGAAAAATTAACAATTTTTAGTAAAAAATTGAAATCTTTCTCACTTTTATTAGAAAGCTTAAATCTAGGCAAAGCCGTGGATTTTCATATTTTTAGAGTTAAAATCAACTTTGTAGGAACTTGCATGAAGAAATATAAATAATATCTCAAATTAATTGAATCAATAGATTAAAAATAGCATAATCTACTGGTAATAAACATTAGCACTTACACACCAATGTTAGCATTTATACACCACTGAGAAACATAGACTTTTCTGCGTCATGTTCTGTTCATATCTGTGTTTATACCTATATATTTGAGGGTTAATTGTTTCTTTTTTCTAAAATTTCAGAGTCATCTGCAAATTCTGATATTATAGTGGATAAGATTACATATGACAATGACCCAGAAGCTACTGCAGTTGTTCTAAAAGGTAATATTATAATATTGCGCTTTCTCTATGAAGCGCTTTTAGAAAGGAAAAAAATGTTCAATTCTCATTTACAGTAACAACTGAAATTTACAGGAGCCAAATATATATCCATAAGCAACTGTGGTTTAAATTGTATGTTACCTATAATTTCTAGCTTCGTGACAAAAAATTGTTTCAATTTAATCGTTTCTCTATAAACAACATCGTTCTAATATCATTCGTCTGTAAATTACTGGTTTTTAAATTTTCTCCGGACTTCTTTTATCACCCTATTATTATAAAAATTTTGATAACATTTTTCATTTTAAATGCATCTGAATTCATTATTTTTCTTCTTAAAAATATACTCCACTGTATATAATTTAGGCTAGGAAAACCTACTAAAAATCCTTTCAGAGACATATCGGAAGCCATTGTTTAAAGCCCTTCAACCAAGATGATTAACAACTTTCATTAAGATTACACTGAATGCTACAAACGATTCCTTAATGCCAATTCCGTTTCGCCAAACGATTCCTACGCTTTTCAATGCTTTGTTTTGGAAAGGTTATTCTATAAAGATTTAGAAGAGTAATAAATGATATTTAATTGCGTAAAATACTTTCTGATTAGAAAGATTTATGAAGTAGAATATTTTATTACTTTATTATCCTTTATTAGAATTATATAAGGTAACACTTTGAATCTACCATTGACAGAAATTACAATATGAGTTAATCAAAGAACCTATTACATTTTTCAGAAATGGAGGAGACATTTTCTCAATAGTATGTTTCAGTAGCAGTTTGAATAGAAGATATGAATCATATAGTCAGTAATGTACGTTCATAGCAAAAATTAATATGTTTCAGTTGAATAATATTCCTATTATTTAAAAAAACAAATGGAATACTTCATGTTATTTGCTGTATTTAAAACATTTGGTTTACCGCTTTAAGAATTCATTTTTTTTAAAGAAAAGTAACTTTTATGTTACAATATACACGAGAAATTTATTACGTTTTCAAGCATTATAAATTTTTAAACACGTCAGAGGCTGGTAAATAAAATTTTATTTTATAAATCTGAATGATGATTTTTTTAATAGGAACACTTATCTGATCAATTTTTTTTCTAAATGATTTTTAAAAAATAGATCTAAAATTTGCAGAGTGATTTGAAGGGGGTACGACAAACTTTAAGGACGGACACGGTACATTAAAGCAAATCAGTTTTATACAGGAACATGCAAGTGGAAGCCTTATTTACCCCTGCTAGAGAGTATTAATTGGCCTAAAGTTGGAAAACTATTCATCTCATAAATAGGTAGATCCAAAGATACTCCTTAATTTTTTTATAAATAAAGCTATGAAAATCTTACTTTCAATTTTAGTTTTAATTCAGAACAATATATATGAACCCAAAGAGCTGCGTACGGCTCTCTTATAATAGTTTGCCAATCCTATTAGTAATGCTAAACACACGTGCATTCTATGAGGGATAATCTAGTAGTATTACAAATTATATTAAATGTCTGTGAATGATATTGCATATTGTTTTTTCTATTTCTTATTAGCTTTTTACTTCGGTGGTTTTGAGTGGGTGGACGGAGGACGACGCCTGTCCAAAGCGCACATTCGATTGGACGAGAGACGGAGATCAAGACAAAACAGTATTTTTTCCGTCGATGGTAGCATTGCAAGCAATGAGAAAAATGGTAACTATTTTCTTTCTTCGGTTACAGATAAATTTATTTGGGCAAAAACAGTAAAGCAAGTTTATATTTATTAAACTTATTCGCTTGTTAACTTTCAGTGGTCGTAAAAGAATCAATCTAACTTTTCACAAGTGGAGAAATTTGATTTAAAATATAAAGCCTCATGGTTGTCTTGTCAGTAACTAATTACATTTAGTTCTTCTGTTACAGTAGGCGTAAAAAATTAAAAGCCAGCAAAAAAAATGCTAAGGATGTTGATGAATTTTAAATGAGAAAAAAATGCATTTTATTATTTACCATAAAGATTAAAGTACTGATAAAATATTCCGCCAAATATATCTGTGATCAATTTAACACAAAAATAATAGTTATGAAAAAAACGTTGTTTCAGACTGAGTAGAAACTTTAAAAATAATAACGATACAATAATAAAGGAACAAATACTTAATATCTTAGAGACCCAGCATTACTGTTCAATATATGTTCAGTATATTCTGGCGCATATCCTAGTTTTCATGGACAGTATAAATTTTTTACCCAATTCTATATTGACTTTGTATCATTCATCTCCAATCGTGGAGTTCATTTCTGAGCTGAGGAAAATGCCGTGCATTTTAATAAACTCGTGTTTCTAGACCACCCCACTAGTTCTCAACAGAATATAGAAAAAGATGCCTGGTTTGCCATTGCAAAGCTTCGATATTGTTACTCTGGAGCTGAAGTTTTGTCCTATAACTTGTGTGGGCAGGCATATTATTTTGTTGACAGATCTGTCATTCTCCTGCAAGAAGAGTTGCAACAGATAAAGGTCAGTAATAGGACTTTTGTATACTTTGATTTAATTTCAAAAATTGGATCGCCATGGGCTTGGATTTTGTCCCAGCCAGTACAGGTGGAATGGAGCCAGAGTTTGCACATTGGAATCCCAATACCGTTTTTCTTTGCTAACTACAAATGATGAATTCTTCATTATCGAAGTCCTCTGGGTCCAGATTGTCATCAGCGTCAACGTAAGGAAATTCAAATGCATGAGTTAAGTCTTCATATTCAGATCATTAGAAGTCGTGGTGTCGCTTAGTTACTTTCTTGTTTTTCGTAGAATTTTTAGTAGGTTTGTTGCTTTTAATCTTATTAACTTTAGCCTTCTTCAACTGTCACAGTTTTGTTTATCTTCTTTTTTCCCTTTCTCCTTTTTCAATGAGATGCTCATTTTTCACTGAAGTGCCAGTGAAGTGCATGATGGGCAAGTGGCAGTCATTTAGCACGACGAGCTCATGAATTAGCGTGGAGGGGTTCGCCATCTTACTCTCCACCCAATTCGTCACTACCCGACTTCACATTTTTATTTTTTAAAAAATTGAAGGATATCAGCTCATCAGAAAAATTAAAATAATACATCATTGAACACGTTTTGATTAGCTCTTTACGAATATCACATATATAAGTCAAAAATATGTACTCCATGAACGCTATCCCTTACCAAGCAGCAACCAAAAATTGAGTAGGAATAACTCAAAAACACCATTCCGCGTACTGTGAATCACACTAATAAGGGGGTGGAATCTTTTGATGTGACACGGGTGTCTGGTCACTATAGGTCTCTGATGATGCAGAACCGGGCATTCATCTAGAGTAATTTTCGAAAAAAATCCAATTCGGCATCTTACACTCTTTGTCGTCTTACCCGACTTGCCTCTATATAGCTTCTTGTTGTGCTTTAAGATGTAATGGCATGATACCTGTAATAGTTTTCAGAGTTGCTGTTGGAGTGGTTCTGTAAGAGCCGGTAATGTAAAGGAGGAAGATCCTCTGTATTGAGGTCAGTTTGTTTTTGCATACTAGACATATAACATAGTTATCTTCAAAATGAACTAAAATCTAAGAGATTGATTAAAATGAAAAAATATTATGAAGGTTTATATTTTATCATATAGACACTATCCTACATTTTTCATATATTTTCTCATAAAAAAGGCTATAAATAAAAAATATTTACAGTATACCAAAACTTTTAGTATCGTGGCCTTAAAGATTTTACACGAACCGAAATAATGTTTTTGTGTATTTTATTTTCATTATAGAATGCACACAGACGCATTTTGGAGCCTTTTCATTAGCATTTGACTTGATAATACATACTCAAATATAGTTTCTATTTCCTGATTTTAAATTTATCAATAATCTTAGCATTTTTTTGTTGGCCTTAAAAGTTTTTATACTGAATGTATTCAGCAAAAACACATGTATTTCAGTTGTCCTCACTTTGCTGAATAATTAAAAAACGTCCCATAAACTAAATCTGCCGTAATTAATTTAACTAACTTAGGCTTCACTTTTATTTGATTTAAATATTAATGCTTGGCTGTTAGTTTTGAGTTCCACGAAAATTAAAGCATTGAATCTCGTTGAAAATCTTTAAGCATATGTATAAATACTTATACCATAATCAAAAAACAGTCGCATTCATCTACAAAATACGTTTTGAGAGCTGACTGATGATGTTTCTCGAAATTTGTTAAATTTCCAATAACAACTTTCCAATACAGAATAACATGAACTATAACGTTACAAACATAAAACAGAATCAATTTTAATCGACGAACAACATATTTCTTGTTCAATTTGTGCTTCAGCTTTATTAAGTATACTTAAGGGTTACTTAAAATATTACAAGATAAAACTTGCATAAAGGTAAAATGAACTAACACGTGGGCTGTATACTGTTATTTACATGGTTTTCATGTACTGATTAATCGAAGTTTGATCCATCGAATCTCTATAAATCATGGGTTTGTTTCAGAAAAAGTAATCCAACAGAATGAGAAATGGAATAATCTCGAAGGCACAAACGTACTTGCATTTTTCATAAAAGAAATTCATATTTTCTCTTGTTTCTGATTTCTAATTTAGCGTTTATAAGAAAAGCTTTAATAATGTGTGGAAACAATATCGATGAAAATAATCTTACCCGAAATCAAAACAACAAATTAAATCTTCGCCATTTCAAAATTTCGTTGGCTGTAATTCAATATGGTCTTAATTTTAACAACTATTAGTCACAGATAAAGATACAAATAGAATAATCACAATTATTTTGTAAAAATTTGTATGGATGTGTAAACTTTTGTGAAAAGTCAATAATTTACATTCTTAGACACAGCAGAAGCTCGCATAAAAATAAAGATATGTGTTCATTTACAAAAAAATGGAAGAGATGGTGTAATCTTAAGCAAAATATTCTTTATTGCCAATGCAATATCAGTTAATAAAGAACAATGAAACAATTTCTTAATTCAAAGGATAAGTCATAATATTAGCATCTGAGTATAAGCGCACGAGATTCACCTTAACTTTCAATTCATGGTTAACAACTGAGGTAAGGTGCCCACCAGTTGCTTTTTAACCTCCTTAGGAGAAGCTCATATTTTTTGGATCTTAGATTTTTGTGTTTTTTAAATTTCAATAGTTCCGAAAGTCACAAAGTGCAAGTTAGCCCTTCATTATTTATGTTTCGGTTGACAATTACATTAAATATTTCAACTTGATTTGTGGCAGTAAAACATTTTCTCGATGCAAGTTCAACCAAAAATGTTTCACTGCGAACCCAAAGTCCAAAAATAAGTAAAAAAAGAAGCATTTACTAGCATACCTCAAAGAAAAATGAAATAAAAATATTAAACTTTGCAGAGTTCCATGCAGTCAAATTAGTTTGCTTTATTACTTTTTCTCAAAGTGTTGCAGAATCTATCTCTAAGTGTTGCAGACGAAGGCCCTATGTCAGTTTTCGTGGCCCCAAAATTGTTCTATACTACGCACAGTTTATGAAGACGAGCCATATATAATAATGCTATCATTAGCATAATAAAAAGGGGAAATTACAATGCGAGAAATGAGTGGTTTATAAATACAAACACAGAGGACGGATATTAATTTTTAAAAAATACTATGGTATCAAAATTACTAACATTTAGGAACAAACAAAATAAGTAACTGTAATTTTTCAATCCACCATAATTTTAGTCTCAATACACGAATCACAGCCACAATATTACTAATTTAAAAGTTGTTTCACATTTTTTAACCATACACGAACTGGTTCACATCTATTCCAACGATATAGCAATACGTAACTGAACGAAGTACAGA
>BGPR01015631.1:0-36276 GCA_013235015.1 Araneus ventricosus | reverse complement strand
TCTGTCTTATAACTTGTTGTTTTAAGTTTCAAGCACGACTCTAGATTTTTATTTGTTAGTTGACTTCTAACTTTACTTTTTATTATATTCGTGCAAGAGAACGCTCGCTCGCACGAATATGTCGACCCGAAGATCTTCAGCACTCCATATGCCAACTATTTCACCTCACTGTAGCATTCTGAAATACTATTCCATGCGCCGAATATGAGGGCCACAACTCGCGGAATTTCTTTTAGAGCTGTCCACTTGTGCTGCGCAATGTGCATGCAGTTCTGGACATCCAACTCTTCCAATTTGCTCTTGAGTTCTGTGAACTTGCCAATCCACAAGTCTTTGGTTTTCAAATCCAGCAATTGCATTTGAAGCGATCCAGCATCAATTCCAAATGGCTCAATGTTGATCTCATTTGTATTTGCGTTGAGAGGATTTACTATGAACGCGTGAGTACTTTTGTTTGTTTTCTCAGCGATCTCTCAGCGAAACCATCCTTCATGTTTTTTAAAGCTATGCTGAAGTAATTCGTGTCAATAGTTGCATTGGTCTCATCGCTATATTGCTTCAGATTTTTAAAATGAAGTAATTTATCGTTCCCCATGTCTTCAACAAAAAGAAGTAATTTTTTTCGAAACAAACTACTTCTTCAAGCAAGGCGTAGGCTGGGTTGCCCTTTCCTTGCAATTTTAGATTTAGTTCAGTTAGTTTCATTGCGGTATCTACCATGAAGTTGAATTTTTGGAGCCATTTGTCTTCTTCCAATTCGGGATGGTCAATGCTTTTTTCATTGAGGAATGTTTTTATTTCACTCAAAGCAAAACGTTGCAATACGTTACCTCTGGAAAGCCATCGCACTTTATTGTGCAGAAGTAGGTCAGAAAACTGGCTATCTATTCCTTCAAGGAAATCTTTAAACTGGCGATGGTAGAGTGCTTTTGCCAAGATGCTGTTAATAACCTTAATTACCAAGTTCATGACCTCAACTATTTCGGCCAGAAATGTTTGGGCACAAAGCGCTTCTTGATGAATTATGCAGTGAAACGTTAGAATTTCGTGGTTTATTTTTCTCTGAAGAATTGATGTTACCCCTCTATGTATTCCTGCCATACTTCTGGCTCCATCAGTTGCTATAGAAACGATTTTATTTATATCGATTCCATTGTCTTCCATGCATTTTTGTACAGCATTTGCTATATCTTCTCCACGAGTTTGCTCTGAGAGCGGTAGCAATCCTAGCAGTTCTTTTTTGGATCTTGGGAAGACAAATACCTGACGAAAAGAGTAACTTGTGCCGTGTCTTTTATGTCGCAAGACTCATCTATAGCAAGTGATAAGGCAGAAGCCAGTTGAATGTCTTCCACTTGCATATGTGTTACATTTGAAGACATTTTAGCAGTTCTATCTTGTACTGTTTTAGCAGATAATGGCAAATCTTTGATTTTTTTCATGATTTCTGCTTTGTCTTCAAAATCACGAAACAGTTCTTCAGATGCACGTATAAAACAATCTTTCACGTACTCACCATCTGTGAATGGGTTTTTTTTACAATTTCTAATGATACTTCAAAGCTTGCCAGATTTACATTATTGGAAGATTGCGCCCAGTTACTTAGCATGGAACTTGACTGTTTTTTTGGAGCTCTTCAACAGCTTTTTTTCGTGCGTCACCGGTTGGATATTTACCAGCAAACTGGGTATGTTTTGTAGTGAAGTGTCTCTCCAAATTTGACTTCTTATTGTGTGCGAGTTTTTCGTGGCAAATGAGACAAGTCGGAAGGCCATCTGTGTTGCATATGAATGCAAACGACTCTGTCCAGTCCTGATTGAATTCTCGGTTTTCTTCTTCAGTTCTTCTCTTTTTTTTTCCAGATGCCATGCTGGCGGCGTAGCTGAAAAAATGATTTTTTAAAATTTTACTTATCTATCTAAAACGGCAAACAATTTATTTACCATTATTACTTCGTTAACACGATCCTCAGATATGTAATCAAATTCTGTTACTGAGTTTATTATATTATATACGTACATACCTTTGAGAAGATAATTCGCTTATAAATCGTATTCTTCTTGAAACAACAAGCGAATACACACGCAAAAACCGCAAGCCATTAAATTAACACACATGCAACGTAACGTCGACCGCGCTATCCGAGGATGACTGACTGACAACACGTCTAGAGTCTAGACGTGGCTGTTTGGGTGAGACAGAAATGGAATGCAATTGACTGAAAGATAAACATGGTCAAGGAGTCTCATCTCTAAGAACAAAACAATAGTTCAAATTTATCGCATTACGGTCATGTTAAGCGTAGCGGTTTGTAATTAATGATTATGAAAATAGAAGCTAGTGAGAAATTAGGTACTTAAAATATATTTTCTTATTTTTTAAGTGTTTTGATAATAAATTATTAATTTTTTCGTATGGAACTGGAGAGCCGCGACTTTACACCAAAAGAGCCTCAGGTTGCCGACCCCTGCTCTAGAGGATATGTTATTTCCTTATCGCATTTGAAACCAAATATTCCGTGGCCTTCGCCATACAACCACGTGCTAGGGGTGCCCTCTAGTAGCCAGTAGAGTAAGCAACTTAAACTAGCGTAATTCGTTAGTCGATAGCTCGACAATTTTGGCGATGTAACAGCATATAATATCAAACTACATAAAGTCTAGAGGATGTAGACATAAATGGATTTCAGGTTTAAAATAAGCGATAAGAAAATATCGTAAATGAGTTGAAAAATTTCATGCAACATAAAATATAAAAAGAAATTGCTCCCTATTATTTTCCTTTCGTAAAGGAGGGTTGACACGAGGCCAATAATGTCTCGACAATAAATTCAGGCATGCGGGCAAAGAAGATCAGGTATACGCAGGAAGTATGACGCATGCGCAGAAAGAGCGGACAATGGAAGGTCATGTCCCGACGGGACATCTACATGCTTTTGTCCAACAATATTGGTCTCGAGTGAACCCACCTTAACAGTTTCACTACTATATCAATTATTCTACATCAATACTATAGTCAACAAAAATGCCGAATTTTATATCAAAATCATGATGAATCAATTTATTTTTTATTTTCAGAAAATATTTCCTAAAACGATACGGAGTGCACCCAACATCCATCTTTCTATGGAAAAGTGGTATTTCTTTATGACTTTGATTCCGTTCTTTATGAAGAAATATTTTAAATCGTGTTCATTTTAAGATTTATGAAGTTAATATCTCTCAATGTTTTTCCTGAAACATTGTCCTTCCATTAAATATCAAAATTTCACTTTGCGGCATGATTTACCATTAATTTAAAATTATAACCCACCATGCAATTACATAATTTTGAACAAGTCTTCATATATAAAACTCAAGTGTGACGTATCTTGGCAAATTAGAGCTCTTTAGCGAATAAATCCGTCTATCGCAACCATCAATAAAATGACATGCGTAATTTTAATAACATGGAAATGTCAAGCCGCAGGTAAAGCAAGCACAGTCATGTTGAAGAAGATTGTTTTATTTCCTTCATACACTACAGTGACCGATATACAATGGAAGAGAGTATGAAGGGGAAATTCGTCAATATTCTTACATTTAAAAGTAAGGACAGGCGTATAAGATTTAATGCGAATCACTGCCTGCTTCTGAATCGAATTCGAATGCGAATTGATGGATGAAGCGTAACCTGAATCAACGGCAGAACTTTATCCCTTCCGTCGAGAGAGTGAAGCTCAAATCTTCTCAAGATGGCAGCCAGAATCGTTTTCATTTCCATCATGGCAAACTTTTGACCTAGAAGAGAAGTAAATTAAATGCTTTGTTTTAAACTGCAATATAATGTAAAAAGTGAATCCGTGCATTATTCAAGTCACATGAGTTTGACTCTCAGTGATTTTCCTACATTAGCATCCTTGCGCCTGTGTGAAGCGTAGCGTTATATTTCTTTTATGACTTAAGAGCCAGATATATAGGGCGATTTATATAAAAATTCATATTCAATACCATTGGTTTTACAAGATATCGGCATTACAACTTGGTGAATTTCAGTACACTGTAAGAGTAGCTAAATGACGATGGTTATTTCACAAACTGATATTTTTCAAACTTGAATCTTCAAACAGTAATATTCAGCTTTATGAAAGTTGAATATCGTGAATACTCATGTATAATTGTAAATACATAATTTAAATTACAGTTCGACAATTGCTATTCGAAGATTCAAGTTTAAAAAATATCAGTTTGTGCAAGAACCCTTATCATTTAGCTTCTCTTAGAATGTACCGAAATTCACCAAGTTGCAATTCCGATATCTTTCTGAATACTAATGGTATTGAACTGCATTTTTTATATAAATTGCCCTATATAACTGGCTCTTAAGTCTTAAACTAATACTACGCTACATTTAGCACATGGGCAGTTAAAAATTATTTACTACAAATACTTATATTTCCTGTAATATTCAAAGTGTACTTCAAATTTTAATACAACGCTTTTTGCAGGTATTGTCAAATATCCTGTAAGTTTCGTACAATTTGGTAGAAACTTCTGCATGTTATAATAAAAAACATGCCTAAAAATTTAGAATTTTTTAAGAAAACCTATATATTTTCTGACATATTGGTGCTGTGTTTATGAAAATGCACGCAAATATTATGCACATAAAACATAATTATTCATGAAAGTTTCATTTCGTTATCAGCTTTCTGTGAAATAGGATGGGTCAAAATCTATTTTCCCCTTAATACCTTTCCGATGCCCAACCCCCTAATTGTCTTCGTGACCGAATCGTCAATATAAAATGTGAGTTCTGACAATAGTATGTCGTACGATTCTCAGCAACTGATTTCGAACCATAGTATCTATATTAACTCCATTTTTGTAGAATCTTCAAAATTGTGCATTACTTTTGGACACCAGTACAATTATGTTTGACGGACGAGAACTTTTCTAATTAGGTACTAGCGATGGTTTTGCACTGCTAAGGATGAGACCTCAGGAAAAAGTTTTACTTCTCCCATTTTGTCTTCTAAAATATAGAATTTTTGTCTAAAATTAGTATTCTATAAATACTCGTGATGAGAAGAATTATGCGAATAGTTGGAGGTTTGTTGAAGCATGGAAATGTTGATACCAATACAACAATAGCAACTTCGACCTGCTCTGAGAGATGTAAACACTCCACCAGGACCCCTCTGATTACCAAATCTGTCACCAATTGAGCAGGAGTATGACGTATTTGAAAGTTGGTTTCGTTCTCCTCCCATTTTGTCATCTAAAGATTAGAATTTTTGTCTAAAAATAATGTTCTATAAATACTGGTGATGAGAAGAATCATGCGAATAGTTGGAGGTTTGTTCCACCACGGAAATGTTGATGTCAAAACAGCAATAGCAACTTCGACCTTTTCAGAGAGATGTAAACACTCTACCAGGACCCCTCTGATTCCCAAATCTGTCGCCTGTTGAGCAGGACTAGGACGTATTTGAAAGGTGGTTTTGTTCTCCTCCCATTTCTTCTTCTATACCCTAGAATATTTGTCTCAAAATAGTATTATATAAATACTGGTGATGAGAAGAATTATGCGAACCACCAGTTCTTACCTATTATTCCAGTTCTTACCTTTATTACCAGTTCTTACCTATGCAATTCCTCGGTCCGGCAGAAAAAGGAATGTATGCGAAATCGGGAATATCAATTTCATTTTCCGGTAAAAACCGATCTGGATCAAATTTTTCCGGATCAGGAAATACGGTTTCGTCCCTGTGCAAGTAGTAGGATAACACAATGCCTGATGAACCTTTCGGAATCGTATAGCCACCTATAATTTTTAATTATTTTTAAAATATTTGAAAAAAATTATAGCTAAATTATTTATAAACACTATAGAAGGACATTTTGTATTGCTTGTAATATGATATCTTTCGCTTAAAATGCCCGATCCATAAAAATAACAATTCGTAAGAAATTCTTTAATTTGTTAATGAAAGTAAATATCGAAGAAAAATCTGCGAATATCAATTACATGGTTACATCAATTACGATCGAGATTCGTTCCGACTGACAGTTCGCAAGTCGAAATGGTCATACGTCGGATATATGATTTTAAAATAAAACCGATTTTCCAGGGGGTTGTTACATGAGCCGCTCGTAATGGGGGCTATTTTGCAGAAACCTCAGTGCCTGAATATGCTGTCGTGGTTGCCGGTCTTTCAGGTTTAGTCGGATGCTTTTGCAGGACGGTGTGATGTTCTTATGAACCTTATATAATTTTCAACGCTATTTTCCTTTAAACTTGTTATAAAAGTTTTACGTAAAGCACACACATTCAATCAATATACATAAAATTATTGTCCATAATGTGAAAAATGCCTAATATGAACTCTATTTTACGTACAATTTTTTAAAAAATGAACATAAAATTATGTTTTATTTTAAAATTGACATTTAATTTTTGATCGCAAGTCATATAGATAGTAAATCAAGAAAAAGGGTTGCTAGAAATTTAAAAAAGAGATGCTTTTTTTTAATATTTCAGAAGTATTTTTTAAAAATATTTTTTAATAATACAAACGTGTTATCGATAGTTTCTCTCTGAAGGTGTGAAACGAATGATTGTGTTTCTTGCATTCTTTTAGTATTGCTGATACTGATTCGTTAGTATGTGCAATTTGATAAACTTTACTTAATCATATATGTTAGCTACAATTTTGACGATATGACTGTGCGAAGAAAATTAGGTAGATTCCTTTCAGGAAGTCTACCTATTGCAATGGTTCTCATGACACGACTTTCAGAAAATTTCTGCAGATCTTCACCGATCATGACCCCTAGAACCCAAAACCACCCTTCGTTAAATTTTATATATATATATAGGTACATATATGTATAACGCTTTTTCCCATGTTATCTTGTGACCACGATAACTGGAGTAATTTTGATGTAAATTTAACCAGCTTGGGTTATGTTGTAAGGATAGTGAAAATCTCGGTCGAGTTCGTAGATGGGCTATCCAGCTCAAAGGGGGTGGAAATGTTAGGGAGTGGAATTTTTCATTTTTCCATAATTCCTTTACAATTGAAAATAGAAAGAAAATTCAAACCAGGCGAATTATTGCCTTATCATAACGAATAATTTTTGCATTTAAACTTTTTCGATAGCTGCAATTGCTTAGAAGTTATGAGCTGAAAAGTGATTTCCTCACCTTCCCCTCCTCTCCCCCTAACTTAAAGTACGTTTTAACCTATGCATGTTACCCCTTGTTGGAAAGCTCTCGTCATTTGCAGTCTCTTCCCCCACTTTCATTCTTGTAGCTCTAATCCTCATGAGAATCGAAGGCGAAATGTTCTTTTCCTTATTATTAGTAGAGACGTATATATATAACGCTTTTGCCGATGTTATCTTGTGAACACGATAACTAGAGTAATTTTGATTAGATTTTAACCGGCGAGGTACATGTTGTAAGGTCGATGAAAATACCGACCGAGTTTGTAGAAGTGCTAACCAGCTAAAAGTGTGTGGAAATGGTGGGAGGCTGAAAATTTCACTTTCCCATAATTCCTTTACGATAGAAGACAGAATGAAAACTCAAAATAGGCGAATTATTGCCTCTTTATAATAAACAACTTTTGTATCGAAACTTTTTTGATAGCTACGATTTTATATAACTTATGAGCTAAAATGCTTAAATATAGGAAAAATTAATCAATTCTACGACTAAAGAAAGGAAAAAAATCAATTAGGCGAATTATCACGTTATAAGAACGAACAACTTTTATATTAAAGGTTTTTGTCAGCTGAAATTGCTTAGAAGTTATGAGCCGAAAAGCGATATTCAATCCCCCCCTCCTATTTATCATTTCTCCATTACTCTGTTTCGATTGAAGATAGAAAGAAACTTTCAATTAGGGGAATTATCACATAATCATAACGAACAACTTTTATATTAAAAGTTTTTTGACAGCTACAATTGCTTAGAAGTTATGAGCTGAAAAGCGATGTTCAATTCCCCCAATTTATCTTTTCCCCATAGCTCCGTTACGATTGAAGATGGAAAGAAAATTTCAATCAGAGGAATTATCACAACAAACTACTTTTATATTGAAAGTTTTTTGACAGCAAGAATTACTTAGAAGTTATGAGTTTCCATCAGCCCCATTCACTTCCACTTTTTATACGGTAAACTAGTTGATATACCTGGCTTTGCTCCGGATTAAAATGCTTTCATGTTTAATATTTTTAATGTAAAAATTATTATTTTATAAACATTATAATATACAAATTCCTTTTCTGATCTGAAACGTTTTTCATTAAAATTAGAATATCAATTGAAACAAACGATTTTTTAAAACAGTCGTTTTCTCCATATATTATTATTTGTTATATAGGTACTTCAAATTTTGTTAACAATTCCTAAAGTAAAAGAAAGGTTTTAATGAATATTTTGTAACAAATAAATTAACTAGTTAATTATTCATTAATTTAAAGCATGAAAATAAATCAATAGTTGGTCCCGATATAAATTGTTAATCGTCTACAGTTAAAATTTTCTTTTAGCATTCTTCCTTCTGAAAAAGTTTTTCGTATTATTGTTGTTCTTCAACAAGAATAATATTACGAATTCAGTTTAAAATTAATTTTGAAAAAATATTGAAATGAGAGAAACAAATTTATGGAAATGAAAGATACTGCGGAAAAAAGCCTTGCTTAATTTTTAATTAAGTGAATTTTTAAGCAACTTTTATTTTTTGAAAAGTTGAAGGTGACCTTTCTCTTTTCATGAATAAAAAGTTTGCAAAGTTTGATTGAAATCAGTCCAGTGGTTTAGTAAGAGATGTGGAACATACATACGGAGATAATTATTAGATAATTATAAGATAAAGATTGTTGGTAAATAGTATGAGCCATAAAAAATGTCTTAGTGAAGATTTCGTAACAATTAATTAGTTAACTCTAATGAAGTAAATAGTTAATTTTAATTAATGAAACAGTTAATTTGACAAATTACTTTAGTTTGATATTTAACTAAACATGGCGGGACCATGATTTGTTTAATAAAATAAATATAAAATAGCCAAAAAAGATAGATATTTAAATAAGAGTTCCCGTTATCCTTTTTGATATTGAAAAATATATCCTTAACTTTAAAATTGTTTTGGGATTTTCTGCCTGAGTATTTGGTTTTAACCGTCGATGGAGATTTAAATTTACTGTTCAAATTGGCTGCATTCATATCTATGCTTTAAATACACATATTAAATTTGCCACTCACAATGTTTAATAATTTTTATTCTGTTATATGTTAAGAATTTAGTGACTATTATCTCTGTAACCAGGGAGTTCTCTAAATGAGCCCATTCTATTAATGTTTAAATGTTGCATGTCATGTGATTTTACCATATGACAAAGTAATGTTCGCACAATTATATTGTAACCTAGATTAAATAAATTAATTTTTAAATCTATTGTCTTTTTTCATTCGTGTCAAGAGTCAATTTCTTGTTACCGTTTCAGATAGGCTAGCTTAATGTTATCTAGGAGATATTTGCACTGCTGAGATGTTTATTTCTTTATGACTCCTACCTGTTGAATGATTATGTGTTGAGATATAAAAAAAATTGACCAATGTACTGACCGATAAATCTATCATAACTTTTTGGAATGAAAAATGGAATGATAAAACCTTGATATATTAAAAAATTAAATGTCATGAAAACAGAATCACAGAGTAAATATTGCAATGTGTAGAAACAATAAAGTCATTGGCTATGTCTGTATTGATCAATACGTAATATTTCATTACTTTTGTAACATTAACGTAAAGGAATCTACCTTTGCCTTCATGCTTGCCGAAAATGGTTTTTTTTTATTAGCATCAATTTTTTAATATCCTTGTAATACAGGTTTTTGTCTACCAATTGAAGCTATCTTTAAAAATTGATTTATTTGAATAACTTCAAAATGTGAAGCGTTTTCGTGTTTTTGAAACATTGAAATTCAGAACGTTTGCTTTTATTCACATTATTTCGTTCCTTCAAATGTAGCATAAAGATTATTATTTTATTTGAAAGCATTTCAGTCCTTTCTCCTTTAGCATTTTCAAAACACAACTTAATACCACATATTATAACGTGTAAAACTTGTAAAAAGAGATAAAAGGTAAGCACATATAGTTAAACTCAAATAATTATTTGAATGTTTTTTAAATCACATGAAAACGAAAATATAAATTTAAAATATGTGTCGACTTAATAATTAAGCATTTTATTTGATGCAACTGTTTGAAAAATAGATTGTTGAAAATAAAATGCGTGTCGATATCTTTTCCTCAAATAGTAACCAAATGTTCAAATATTTTGTTAGTTAATCCTGAGGTTTTTAAATGCTGATTTTAATTTAATAGTCGGCTTCAGGATTCATAATAAACAAACTTTAAATCAAAAGTTTAATTTATTATGAGTGGAATTACTTTTTTTTCTGCCAAAGGCGTTAAGATCTTTAAGTATAAAAATTGTATTTGTACTTCAAGGAACTTCGATACACTTATTTATACATTTTCACAAATTTTTTAAGGCCATATAATTTATTTTTTAACCTTAGTAAAGTTGGAAAATTTTATATTTGCATTTAGTTACATTTTTTGCCGAAAGGAATAAAAATTTATTTCACCGTTGACTCGGTACATGTATGTAGCAAATCTTCAAAGGGATATTTACATAGTATATTGATAACGTTGCTCTTTTAAGCTAAAACAGTTCTTATTTCATTAAAATCGTGAATTTTCAGTATTAATGCCAAAATTTTTAGATAATAATATGTCTTAAATAATGTAACTGATATATCTAGAAGGAAATAAAGTCCAGGAAAATCCCTGTATGTTGATGGTTTTCACATACTGTATATTCCAGATGTATATAAAAGTATTTACAATCGGAGTGGTTATACGCTGATCATTATATGTTTGAATTACAGCTTTCAACAGATATGACAAAAAATGTAATTACTTACAAATTGTAGTGTCTTCGTAAAACTGTCTTCCGTAGATAGGGACAATAGTGTAGATCCTGTTGGATTCCTGTGGCATTCAAATTATCAAGATTATGTCATACACAGATGGTTTCATTAAGGAGAAATATACGTTTCGACAACCGTGTTTGAAATAATAGATTTGATAGTAAGGTAGGTGAGCCAAAGGTGGCTAGTGTTCCTAAGGTATCCCACTTCCCAAAAGTAGAATTAATTTCATTTTTAATCACAACATAGTGCTACAGCATTGTAAATCATGTATTTTCAGTGCACTTGGCTGAATTTGAAGAGATCACCTTGATCTGCCACCATTGTATGCATTGATTTCACCTTTGAGGAGTATTTGTTCTAATTTCCAAGTAAGAAGATATTTTAATTTGCATGTGTTTAAATTCTTAGAGCTTTGAGTTATGATTGCTTTGTTTTCTGAAAGCTCATTTCTTTCTCTTTGAGAACATTTACTTCAATTCTAATAAATTTATCAGATTATTAGTAATAAGTCGTACAAAATGGAGAAAGCTATTTCACCATTCGCGGAAAAGCTGTGTCAACAGAAAAAAGCAATATATCAATACAAACATGAAACGAAAAGACAACAACAGGACAAAAAAACTTGAAATACGAGGGCAGAGGGTTTGCCATTCAGCAGAAAAAAAATGAGAAATTAATATCATAGGCGTGAAGCCCCCCGACGAGCAGCTCGCCATGGTGTTTTTCAAGTCTTTTGTCGTCTTTTCGTTCCATGTCTGTATTGATGGTATATATATATATATATATATATATATATATATTTCACATACATATATGTATATGTATATATATATCAGCTTATGTTAATAAGAAATATCTAACACCATTAAATTAATATTCTTTTAGATTTATCTTTGATGCGATCATATATAACGGAATTAACATAGATATTAGTAATTCACTTCACAGGTAGATAACACCACTATATTAAGAATAAGAATGCATCATATATCCATTTAGTTATTGCATCATATTTTTATTTTTTAAGAACATTTTCAAAATAATATAAATTATTATAAAAGGTTAAATTTAAATTTATAGTTAATTTTAATAAGTTTTATTATAGTTTTAAATCCTAATTTAGAAATTTTTTTTATTATTTTGAATGCGGAACTGTCTTTATAATAATGCTCAAGTCATAACAAGAAATAAGACTATCGTATTGGTATGTTATAAGTTATATACTTTGACTTTTCTAATCTTCAAAAATTTTGGGGATTTATCTCCTATTTTTTCGTTTTTCAAACAATTGACTTTTGCAGAGGGTTGCAGCCCCAAATCTAGATTAATGCGACTTTGACACATATCGGTTTCCGAGACTGATTAGCATTTGATTGTTGGAATACCAATTTTGGGTTGTCTTTTCCATAGTAGTTATAATCTATAATCAAACTATCTTTGTTATTTCATTTGTATGAATATTGATAAGGTAATTTGATTTTAATCTTTAGATTAATATATGTATATATTGAAAATATAACACATGTTTTGTTTATTTGAAATATTTAGCTATATATATATATTTTTTTTTTCAACAACAATAGTAACAGGGATGGTTTGTACAACAAAATTAATTTAACCTGTCTAAAGCTTGTCCACAGCCAAGCTGCTATTTTCATTGTTGAAAACTCCATTTACTTGGATTGCCTATTTCATTATTTTTAATAACAACAGTGTTCTTTCACTTGTTGACATATAATGTTTAAACTTGATTTTTGTTTATGGTATCATTAGTAATTTCAATTTAATAGATTTTATTTAAAAGTGATGTATTGTTCAAATAATGACTATTTGATATAGGATTTAATTCTTGTTTATTTCTGTATGTTTATATACTGGTTTTATTTGGATTTAGATTATATATATATATATATATATATATATATAAGTATTTTTTTAATGTGAAGACGAATAGGTAAGTTTCTTCAATAATTTACCAATCAATTTACTTACATTTAGAAAATATATCTGTGAATACAATTGTAAGAATATGTTTTCATCTCGGAACTTGACATAATTTTAGATTTTGATAATATTAGATTTTTCACATTAATAGGACTTTGTCAAAATAGGGACGCTAGGCTTGGGAGGAAAATAAAACATAAATTTTTGAGGAAGGATGTTTTTCAGAATTTTCCCAGCTGATTTCAGGATATGTAATATACTTAACAAAATATAGTGGGAAAAATGCGACTTAGATATTATTGGATCACAATAATATATATTTATAACAGTTTTAAATGAGTTTTTTTCAGAAATCCTTTTAATGACGCTTTTACAGATTAAACATTTCTATGTAGGTATACATAAGTTGCAGCTAAAAACTCATAAATAAAAAGTGTTATGTTATTTTTCTTGCACAGAATAAAAGATTTAGGGAGGAAAAAATTCAAGAAGATTTCTTTTGTATATAATTGCAATATATTTAGACAAACGCACTTTTCATATTTCTTATTTGAAAGTGGCAATGAATAGTTAGTAGTTTTCTAAATTCCAAATGAAAGATTAAAAAAGAATTCAATTTTATTCATGATATTTTTTAATGAGAAGAACAAAAGTTTAATTATCTACAAAACGTTTTAAATTAATGCAAACCATTCATATATATCCTAGAACATGATAAAAATTTTCGTTTTAATTGAAATCATAAAAACATCTCTTATTAATATTGAAAAGCAAATATGTCTTTTAAATGTATAAGTAATTGGAAAGGACAAATTCACCTTTATAACGCACTCCATATAATCCAGGTGGTTGAGGTCGTTCACCGAAATAGGTGTATCCACATCTTTCCCGAACGTCCTGTCCAGTTCCTCATGAAGCTTCGACTGAACGTCTGGGTGATGTCCGATGAGGAACAGGGTCCACATAAGAGAAACTGCGGTGGTATCGTGACCCTAATAAGAAATTGACCGTTTACAGTTATTGATAAAAGTGGCAAAACGACACCATTAGGCACCGACAGAATCAAATAATCCCAAATTATATCATAGTTGATCCGTTTTCTTCTCTTATGTAGCCTGCAGCGTAATATATATCATAACATCTTTACAATACCGATTTAAATTCTTTTTTATCCTTCTCTCAGAATCTGGAATAACAGTTGCAATCAGAAGTCGCTAAATGTTATGTAAATAAAGGCTGCTCAGATTATTTCCAGGAAATGATTATACCATCTCAAATTCGCTACAATCCTGAGCTATATGCTATCTATTCATCTATCCATTTTCTGCTAGTTTGAGGTATAGGACAACGGGAAAGTTGACGAGCAGGTAAATATGAAGAATGACTTATGATTTTTTATTTCACTCTACATAGCTTGAAAGTAAAAAATTACACAGTGAAATCATTGCCGCCATTTCGTTTTCTCTTAATATGGTTGTCGTGAATTTCCTCTGACGTGTTGTAATTTTCAGGAACTTCAACGTAAGATCTTGTGGCGTAACACCTAAGATATTTGATTATTTTTTGTTAAGCATAACTACCTTAGACAATACGCTTTGTATATTACCCATTTATTTTTATCTTATTCTTGTTAATCCCACCGCAAAAATCAAGTGCTTTTAAAATTTCCGATCGGGGTAAATTGCCGATCTAGTCATCCTGCCCCAAGTGCTTTTTATAGTTTTCTTCTTTATGAATATATGATCTGTTTATTTATTTTTTATTTTTATTGTTTGCTTATTTTGTATAAGTTTCTTGGACTACATTGTCCACAAACTGTTACATAACATGTTCTAAGGCGTGAGAACCGTAGGAAATATTTTAATATTCTTACCTATGCAATAGATGTTGGTTCAGAAAGAAACACAGAAGGTGAAAGAAAAATGTTTAATGCAGCAAAGGAAAGAGACTCGGGGTGCTGAAAAGGAGTTGTTTCAAAGAAAACAGAGTTTAAGTCGGGTAAAAAAGCAAGAAGAACTTTTGACATGTCTTCAGCTCAAACTTCCAATGAAAGTATGTTTTATGCATACTGTGTCTTGTGTGTAATTATTCTCTGTTGAGCCTCCATCAGAATATTGAATGCAGTGTTGCAAATGCCACACATGGTGGCACGAGGGCTGCTCAGACACTGGAGGAGGAAAATTTGCGTTTCTTTTTTATAAATGTAAAACAATTGTTTTGAGTTATATTAATTTAATATGAACTAACAATTTAGGCAAAACAAACCTTTCAATACATGCTAATCAAGGAAATATGCTTAGCAATGTTTAATTAATTAGTGTTCCGTCCTATATTTTGCAAAAATAAGAATGTATTTATCTTTTATCAGAATAGTCATCTTGTTCCTAGTCCAAAGTCATCAAGTTGACACTTTTTCTTTAAATTTTTAAATGGCAAAATAACGTTGATTTTACTAAAATAAAATTCTTTCCCATTTAGGTACATCACAATAAAAGGTCAATCTAAAAATCATTCGAAGAAAAAAATTTACTTCAAAACTGAATTTATTAAAAATAGTTAATTGTTAACGTAATTACGTGGTGCCCTGGTAACACCTGTTACAATTTGAAATTTTGTATGATTGGAAGTCACATTTATTAACAAACTGAAATAATTTTCAGTGAAGAATTACAATAAAATCAAACAAAGACGCAACCATAAATATGCTACACCAAATTTTATACGGCAACTTTGTGCAAATATAAAATTTTGTGATATTTTTAACACTACAAATGCTATCTATATCAAAAAGAAAAACGTTCAAGTACCTCCGTGGACACCATACACTGCAATTTTTTTTTATTTTGTCTTATGGATTTTCACACAAATAAGAATTCAGTGACTTATAAAATGTATTCTTGGCGCAGTTCTCGGTGTTTTACTCCTTTGAGAGCATTTCCTTTGAAAAATTTCGATTATGATCGCTCTGAAATAAACATTTCTTATTTATTGTCGTCTGGAAGCTAACTTAAGAAGACAAAATATAGGAAATGTTCAAATAGGCGTTGTTATCCTGTCCATAAATTGCACCATACCAAGAGTAACACGATGACTATCTACTATCACAAATCCAAATTACAAACATCATTTAACTTTTCGAATATTCCTTATGCAACATGAAATGCATAGGATAAATTGACAATAGCATCCATATTTAAACAACCAGGATATACATAACATTAAAAAACGTGAAACATGCAAAGAAAAAACATCTTCTAATTTCTGAATTTGAGAACTTTATGATATATAGCTTTTTGATAAGATTACTGCTAAAAGTTTGGATATTGTTCCATATAAAGACTGTCGACATATGAAAGAAAATTTTTTCCTGCTTCAAAATTATGCATTTATGGACATCAATCAAGAATTATATTTTTTCTTTGAAATTTAGTTCCTTCAAACATTTCTTTTTCAAAGATTGTTTAATTTCGGATCTGAATGGTGTTAGTGTGGTGGGGTAAATGACCACCCGGGTTGAGACTCAATGACCACACAACTCATGTCACTTCCTCCCAAAAAGTCCCGGTTTTAAAGGAGCTATAAGAAAAAAGTCGCCTCGGAAGTAAGGAGTTAAGAGAAACATTCTTTGAAAGGTGGCTAAACATTTAATGTTTTAAGTATTTAACGACGCTGTTGGCATGTCGTGAGTGTAATTTGCAGAGTAACGCAGATACCAGGCAGTTTAAAATACAAAAGAGCTTTAATCCAGTTTACTGTAAAAAATAAAGACATGCTGCTGTCTTGCAGCCCAAACACTCAATGACAGCCATCCATTCGACTGACTACAGCCACTTCTACTCACTGACTGACTGACAGATTAAAAACACATATATATAGATTGTAACAACCAATCAACTTAGACTAGTGCCGTAACTCCGGCTACGTCATGAAAATTAACCAATGAGATGCTTTCATTCAGTGACTGAACCAGTTCATTTGAATTCCAACATTCGGCCCCATCAGTCACTGAATACTTTTGAAATATAACCTTTATTACCGAAAGAAATTTTTCTTTTACAAGAGGTTTTGTTAAGAAATCGGCCAAATTTTTCTTAGAATTTATATAATTTAGTTCAAATTCTTTATCATATAATAATTTTCGAACAAATTTATATTTTATGTCTATATGTTTAGTTTTACTATTCTCAATATTATTTTTCGAAAAATGAATAGCTGATTGGCTGTCACAGTACAATTCCGGCATTCTGAAATCAATTAAGTTAAGTTCTTTTAAAATTTTAGAATACCAAATAATACATTTTACACTTTCTGTTAGTGCTATAAATTCAGCTTCCATTGATCTTAAAGCAATACATTTTTGCTTCTGAGACTTCCAAGTTATTGGCACATTTCCAAATAACATAATATATCCACTGGTAGAATGTCTATCATTTAGCTTACATCCCCAGCTAGAATCTGAATACATAGTTAACCTAGTATTATGAGTATCAGAAAGATTTATTTTATAATACATTGTATTAAACACATAATTTAATATATCAACAACAATAGTCCAATGATGATACGTATATCCATTACAAAATTGTGACATTGTGTTTACAGCAAATGCAATATCTGGCCTGGACCTATTCGCAATAAACGATATCCAATTAGCGTTTTATACGGAATCTGTCTCGTAAGTTCCGTTTCTATTATCTCATTTTCTTTTACTCTATCAGGTAAAATACAACCTACTTTCAAAGGTAACGTAATTCGCCTTCTTGGTAAATTTTTGAATCTAGTCTTAAGTTTATTTATATATGTATTCCGATGCAAATACACAGAATTCCCGATTCGCTCAAAATTTACACCAAGTAGGTATCTAACTGGTCCCAACTCTGTTATTTCCAATTTAATTTTTATTTTAAGAATTGAATTTTCAAGATCACTTTGCGATTTGCTGAAAACGACAATGTCATCTACATATACCAATAAAATGCAATTACTTTTAGTATATAGATCATTATACAACTCATTTTGATGAAATCCAAGTCCAAATAAAATTTCATTTATATGCAATCTGCAAACATAATGCTCACATCCTTTTACAGCAAATCCTTCAGGTTGCTGCATGTAAATGGGAATATCCAGGTTTCCATACAAATATGCTCCTTTCACATCTATTTGACAATGATTCCATCCTAAAATACATACTAACAAAACAAATAGAAATTTAATTATATCAAAATTCACAAGTGGTGCAAATACATCAGTAAAATCAACACCCGGTCTTTGCTTAAACCCTTGTGCTACCAATCTCGATTTATATTTCTTTACATTATTTTTCTCATCATATTTAATATTGTATACCCATCTACAACCTAAAACTTTCGTATTCGATTTGGGTTCAACAAGATCCCAAACCTTTCTATTCTGCATTAATTTAATTTCTTCCGACATAGCTTTGTCCCATTTCTCTTTGTCAGGAGAAATTTGAGTTTCTTTAAATGTTTTGGGGATTTCAGTCATGTATATCTCGTGTTGAAAAATATCATTTACAAAGCTTGCTTCATCTACGGAATCTGAACTAGTTTCATTATGACATTCCGATTTTTCTTCGAAACGCGTATTTGTTTTTGTTGGTTTAAAGTTAAACTGATTAGGGTCAAACTCTAATTTGTTTTCCTCACAATACATTTTAACATCATTTATGGATCTAAGTCGTTCTTTACTAGGAGGATAATAATAAACATCTATCCTTTTACTTTTTTTCCTAGGTTTTTCTAATCTTATCCAATTTGAAATATCTTCCGGTTTTTCCGGTTTCTTCAGGGTTTTTCCGGTGAACTAGATTTTTCATCCTGTGCCCTGTAATCACTATCATTATTTAAATTTTGATCCAATTGATATATAGCATAATCATAATGTTTAACTTTACCAAACAAAGTTTTCACGCCATTCTTAGTTTCATCAATTTTAACGTGAATACTTTCTACGACTTTCCTTTCTTTAGGTAACCATACCCTATATCCTCTTCTATTCACAGCGTAACCTACCAATATTCCAATTTTAGCTATGGGTTGTAATTTATTTCTATTAACTGTTGGTACATGCACATATGCTAGTGAACCAAATGTACGACAATGTCTAATGGAGGGTTTATGTCCCGACCATATTTCCATCGGCGTTTTTCCCTCTGTTAATTTATGACTACACCGATTTTTAGTATGAACATAGGCATGAAGTGCTTCCGCCCAAAACCTTGGTTGTAAGCCACTATCTTGCAGCATAGTTCTGACTGCTTCCATACTTGACCTATTGAATCTTTCAGCTATACCATTTAATTCCGGTGTATAGAAAGATGTTCTCTCAATTTTAATACCCAAGTTTCTTAAAAATGTCTCAAAATCTTTGTGACAAAACTCCATTCCGTTGTCCGTCCTGACACTTTTAAGTTTCCTTCCTAATTCCCGTTGTACCCTAGATAAGTACTCTTTAAAAATTGAAAATACTTCACTTTTACTTTTAAGAGTAAATACATCTATTTTTCTAGAAAAATCCTCAATTATAGACAACAAATATTTACTTCCTCCCAAAGAATTAACAGGTGCAGGTCCCCATAAATCCATGTGGACTTTGTCCAAAACAGACTTTGTTACTCGTTTGTACACATAATTCTTTTTCAGAGACGTTCTTGTTGCTTTACCTACATTACAAGCTATACAAGATTCATTATCAATTTTAATATTTACTTTCTCCAACCCTTTAACCGATTTATTTTTACACATATCCTTAATAATAGGAATATTGATATGGCATAATCTCTTATGGATTAAATTTAAATCTACACTAGTATACATTACACTATCTAATAAAGGATAACCAGATACTATATAAAACATATCTCGCCGAAAAGCTGAAAAGAAATATTCATTATTAGAATGACATATATGCATTACATTGTTTGACCAAATTATTTTAAGTCCTGCTATATCCATTCTGGCTCCACTAATTAAATTCCTCCTCATGTTTGGAGTATAAAATACATTTTTTAAAGTAATTTTAACATTAACTTTAAAGTCTTGAACGATGAAGTCAATGTCACCAATTCCTTCAACTTCACAGGTTGACTTCTTATCAGCCAGAAGGGCTTTTGTCGTTTTAAGTTCCTTAAAGTTTTTAAACCAATCACGTTCATAATAGAAATGGGAAGTCGCTGCGGTGTCTATCAGGAAATGATTGCAGTCCGTCGATACTCCAAAGGCTTGATTAGTCCCACAGAACGAAGTTTCCGATACGAAAGCTTGTTTCTTCTCTTTATTCCGCTTCTTATAACATTTAGATGCATCGTGTCCTTTGCGGGAACAAAATTCACAAGACGGCCCCATTCCTTTAGGGCAATGGATTTCCCTGTATTGACCAGGGTTTCTTGAAGGGTCCAACACTGCTCCACTGCGTTCAGAAGATTTCTTGCGAGTTTCCTGCAGACGAAATGATCCGACGGTGTATGCATCCTCTGTATAATCTAGATTCAAATCCTTCTGCTTCAGTTGAATTCGTCCAGCTTCGTTTACAAGTTGTTTTTCAACTTCCAGATGGTTGAATTCTTCATCTTTCAATCTGTAGAGGGTTTGAACCAAATGATCATACTCGGCTGGCAATCTTCTAATAAGTTGTAATGCAATTAAAAGTTCAGGAATTTCAAAACCCGCTTCCTTTACTTGAGTTTTCTTCTCATCGACTCGCTTGCAAAAAATTCCAGTGGTTTCTTCTACTGGATTAAACTTGAGCTCGAAAAATTCATCAATAAGAACTGCCAATCGGGCTTTGGAGGTTGGTTCGAAATTTGTTTTCAAAATGTTCCATGCTTCTTTACCATCCGTTGTGTATCGGATTAACGGTAGGAACTTTCTTTCGATGCCTTGGTAAATTGTAGTGTAACATCTCTGCTTTCTCCAATCATACTCAACTTTTCTTTCTCAGTAGCTTGTTCAGGACATGGCTTATCTTCAATTATGAAGCTCCAACAACCACGATCCATCAGCATGACCTTCATGTCTTCCTTCCATGAGGTATAATTGGAACCATCCAACTTCGGGAATGCAAATGGCGAAGACTCCGCCGGCATATTCATCTTCTGATCTGCTTTATAGACTTCACAACCAACAGGCACAATCCTTTCCGTTTACTTTAAATAGTTGGGCTTAAAACTACATCTGGCAATCATCAGTATGGGATCGCACGGCCCATAACCACTGTTGGCATGTCGTGAGTGTAATTTGCAGAGTAACGCAGATACCAGGCAGTTTAAAATACAAAAGAGCTTTAATCCAGTTTACTGTAAAAAATAAAGACATGCTGCTGTCTTGCAGCCCAAACACTCAATGACAGCCATCCATTCGACTGACTACAGCCACTTCTACTCACTGACTGACTGACAGATTAAAAACACAAATATTTAGATTGTAACAACCAATCAACTTAGACTAGTGCCGTAACTTCGGCTACGTCATGAAAATTAACCAATGACATGCTTTCATTCAGTGACTGAACCAGTTCATTTGAATTCCAACAGACGCGCCCCAGACGCCTGCGCCATTGAGAAGGACCTTACAATTTCGGATCTGAATGGTATTTGGTTGGTGGGGTAAATGACCACCCAGGTTGAGACTCAAAGACCACCCAACTCATGTCATTTCCTCCCAAAAAGTCCCGGTTTTAAAGGCGCTAGAAGAAAAAGTCGCCTCGGAATTAAAGAGTTAAGAGAAGCATTCTTTGAAAGGTGGCTAAACATTTAATGTTTTAAGTATTTAACGACGCGCCCCAGACGCCTGCTCCATTGAGCTGGGGGCCTTACAATTTCGGTTCTGAATGGTGTTTGGTTGGTGGGGTAAATGACCACCCAGGTTGAGACTCAATGACCACCCAACTCATGTCATTTCCTCCCAAAAAGTCCCGGTTTTAAAGGCGCTAGAAGAAAAAGTCGCCTCGGAATTAAAGAGTTATGAGAAACATTCTTTGAATGGTGGCTAAACATTTAATGTTTTAAGTATTTAATCACGCGCCCCAGACGCCTGCGCCATTGAGCAGGGCCTTTTCAACAACCCCAAAATAACATGTTTTTACTATATATTTGTCTATACTAAAATCAGATTAAACAATACGGTTAAAATTTTTGAATGTAAAATCATAATATGCATGGTCCACGCCAACCTGTTATCTTTGTTAATGCCTAAGTATTTTGAAATGTTACTAACTTTTATTAATTTATTGTCAATTTTAAAGAAAGGAGATTTGGTCAAAATGGCCTGGCCCGTCCTTGGCGATTTAAGTTTCGTGTCGATCTAATGGCGATCGCCTGGCACTTGTCGACGCACAATTTCAATTTTAGACAAATTTACTTTATTATTAATATCTAGCAATCAATAATCAATATTTTTGAATGAATTGCTTTCTCTTCCATTTTCAAAAATATGCAATATTTTTTCCCAATGACAACAGTAGCTTTTAAAAGACTTTTAAATATGACATTCTTTTCGACCGAAAGTTTTATAATTACGATGAAGGTTCGTATGATATAGTAAAATTCAGGCAAATTGCAAAGCGTTTACGTAACACCAAAAAATTTTCTACATTCATTAATTCGAATAAATTAAGTAATGCTAGTGAAAAAAACCCAACTGTATCGTTACTATATCCAAGTGAATTTAGTTCATGCGTGACAAATACCATAGTACTCCTGAACTTTACCAACAATTTTATTGTAGCTATCAATTAGGTTTTTAAGTTCACCAGGCACCAGCACTCTTCTTCCCAGGGTCTTTAAGTGTCTCTTCTAAATCAATCGCCAGGGGATTGATAGAAAATGAAAATTTTTCATGACGGTCTCTTTTAAGTATAAATCGAGCCTCTCTTTCACACATTGTATAGCCGTTACGATTTTTCCATATTTTGCCTTCTAGGACTAATACCGCAGATTCGGGACTATTCCTATTAGAATATAAAAAGAAGGTAATTCTGAGAGGTCGCTATATGATGATTAAGATAACAGGAAAGACTAAAAAATAATCAATGATAGCACTAAAATTAACGCACGTAAAATGGAGGCAAATTTCCCACCCGACATCCTAAAGAAAAATGAAGCGAATTTTAAATATAAAACCTCATATGCCGCACGAATTACATAAAAACATCTCAGTTGCCTAAAAAATATTAAGAAGTACTATTTGTGCATCTCTAGACAGAGAATAAAATTTTGGAATCAGCCAATATCCCTAAAAAAGATTAATAATAAAGCCTCAAAGAGTTACAAAAATTCTCTATGATACTACCTCCATGATGAACGTATCAACTTCTTCTCTGATATCTTCTTCATTGAGGTCTTGAAATTCAAAATGTCGTTCCAACAGCATGTCCATCAGAGCTTTTCGTTTTCTTTTATCACTGTTGTTTCCACCCCTTAGATACCGATCCTTTTTCTCTCGAATTACCTAAGGAATTCAGAACGAATTTTTTATCGAGAATTCTGATTTAAAACTTCTTCTACCAATTTGGAACTACATTATTTTCTTCGTTTCTTACGAGATTATAGAAAACTGCAAGAATGTGAGAAAAAAGGGTTTTTTTTCTTACTTTAAATGGCAAATATATACTGGTGTACTTTATTTGTAACAAATTTTGTCCTATATGTAAAGAAATCAAGTTTTGTTCTAAGAAAATGTCAATGATTGTTAGTAGATACTAAATCATGTACGCGTCAATTCGAACAAATGGTATCTGCCCGCGGTTTTATCATTTTTACATAACTAAAGAATTCTATAAAATGAGAAACCCAAACTAACGAAAAATTTAAATCTATAATTATCCAGAATATCTTAGCCGGTTTCAGGCGCTTGCCTTATTTTGAGGGGTGGTCGGGTAGAAAAATGGCTTTACTGATAAGAGTGGTAGGGGTGTCCAATTATACTTGTTAGGTTCTTTTTGACAGCCTGTTTCAGTCAGGTCCACCTGGAGAAAATCAATCCAAGTAGGATGCTGGCAGCTTTATTACCTTAATTAGCGGGGAGTGTGATGGTAGGTTTAAAACCACACTGAATGGAAGAGTCTACTTCAATGTGGCATCGTCTCCAACCAACCCTGCCTTTAAAGGAGCTGGGAGGAAAAATGTCCCTTCGGGATTAAAGAGGTAAGATAATTATCTTGCCTTAGGTTATTCATAGTCTTGAAGTTTCAACCTGACGCTTTGCAATAAATACATATTTTAAAAACTGAAAAGGAAAATCTGTGATAATCAAGATTGATTTGCTAACAGTGCTTTTACGATGGACATCGAAGAAGCATGATTTTAAATTAATTAGCTTTGTAATTTCAAGGAAATAAAAATCTGGTGATTCTTTAGGGATAGTGAAGAGAAAAGAACTATATAGTCAGAAACTACAGCATTTAAACGTAATAATATTAATGAATTAGCTGATTGTCTGTATATTTTGTGATAAGAAAAGCCTTATGCTACGGATGCAACTTTTTACAGGGCATACCGTTGGAGTAAGACCTACCAATTTTGACAGCTACATATATTGGTAGGTAGAAATGCGCATTTCAGAGCGGCTGTCTTTAAATTTAAATTAGACTTTTAAGTAATTAAAAATTAGGCGATATTTTGAATGGCTTATCTCATAAATTCTGAAAATATCATAGTAAAAATATTATTTTTTTTTACCATCTCAAAATTTTAAATATGATCTTTTAAGTGATACCAAATTTACTTCTAGGCAATACTTTTTTAATTTTAATAAAGTTTTCAAAATAAATTTTAATCAAACTTTCTGACAACGCTTTTATTGCGAAGAAATTGAAACGAATTTTATCGCTTCACCAAATATTTCACTAAAGTGTTTTTGGGCCGTTGAAGTAGCAGTTAGCTGAAACGTTATTCAAGTACCAATTAGCTCAGAAGCGTTTAAAGTAGTAATTATCTGGAAAGCTGCTAAAGCAGTAAATAGCTCAAAAGCTGTGAAAGTACCAAATAGCTGAAAAGCTGTTAGCGTTATCACGGTTATTTTCTTAAAGTTCGTAATTTTTTAAACACTGCTGATTTTTACTTGAATATAATAATTGGGTGCTTATATGGAGTTTCTGTAAAGTACGTGATATATGACTCATTACTCACAAAATGCTGACACAATCAGGCGAAATGATGGCAAGATAGGCAAGGCAAGCCTTAAACATTATCATGCCTCGAAGTTTGCTACTAGAGATTCGAATTTCTTATTTTTGATTTATTTTGTACTGTTTTCTCAATTTTTTGAAGAAAAGTGTGTGGGCATTGCATATCTGATATTAAAATAATTCTGGACGCGAAAGACTTACAGAAATTAAGAGGATTCACTTTCATTTAGTCAATAAAATGTTAAATACATCAGCTAAGATAATTCTATAATTGAATAAAGTTATAAAAAATAAGTCTATATTAAGAGAATAAAAATACTTGACATCATCAAAGAAATTTCTTAGCTGTCCTAAAGGTTACGTTTGTCTAGCATATATTTATATTGTAGAATTGGATTATTAAGTGGAAGCTATACATAAGGTTCAGAATTCAATACAGTAGAAAAAAAATTAACAGCCCTGAAACTCCTTTCATGATACGAACTTTAATTCGAATTCAAATGAATAATTCTTATGAAACATTTATCTATTGCTAGTTATTCTAACAAATATGTTTGTTAACACTAGAAATACAGCAGCGGTCATTTTGACCGCAAATGAATTTCAAACGCTCATATTTCCTTTATTTATTGTTCGATTTCTTATTCGTTCATTGACATTTCCTAATTATTCAAAGGGAACATGTAAATCAAAATTTATTTGGTTTTGCTTTTTATAAGCTTTTATTCAACTTGAGTGTGGTGTCCTCAAATCTCGAGATCGATTTCTTACCCACTTCCAATCGAGCTACAGCTTTGAAATTTTGCAGTGGTGAGTTTCCGGTGACAATACAAAATAATTCAAAAAAAAATTTGATTTGCAATCTATACCTAATTTAAACCTAAAACCAACGCGAGTTGTCTCCACAAAACTTTCTCTTATACTTCCCCAGAATGGCGCCCCCGCGTGGATAAAAAATTCGCAGACCTACTGTAACCCAAGATCAAGCAATAAAGAAAGTTTTCGTTTGCCAATGTACAGTGATGGTAAAATATTTAGATCAATAATCGAATTCAAAAAGATGCATAACGAATAAAACGGATGTATTACACAATTCCACTCTTGCCGGCTCAAGGTGCAAGTGACGTAATCCTTCCGCGTGCGCAGAGATTGTTACCAATATGCATACTTTTGGAGAATCAGATTAGAAAAATTCATTATTCAATTTGAACGCCTTTTTTACAATCGATTGAAAACAAATTTGGGCACAGATCTATAATTAATGTTAGCAACTGTCATACCAATTTTGATTTTTCTAAGCCAAAGGATTTAGGAGCTATAATTTTTACAAGTATGCGATTATACAGTACGACAGACCATCAACCCTTTGACGGATTTGGTCCAAAATTTGAAGCGGACTTACAATCATGACGATAAAACTGTATATCAAATTTTAACCAGCTAGCTATTCAAGTGTTTGAGTTATAGAGTTCACATGACCTCGGACAGATAGACAGACTTCCTGTGGACGGATTTTGTCCAAAAGTTGATAGAAACCTACAAATTATGTGTAAAGATCACATACCAAATTTCATCCTCGAAGCTCTAATAGTGTTTGAATTATCGTGCTCACAGACACACAGACAGACATAATTCGAAAATTGTGTTTTTCGGACTCAGGGAGGTCTCAAACGTGGAGATTTGTCAAAATGTCGAGTTCGAATTTTTTGACGATTACAATACTTTCTCTTTGTAAACTTCGTATACGAGAAAGTAAAAATGATATTAAAATTTTCGCCGTATGTTTGGGCGATAAAGTTCGGAAGGTGGTGACCTCACGTTGCTTAGGGTTGTAACAGCACCACGAAACTAACGAGATACTTCTGGCGCTGCACCTCTAAATGACGTAATGGCTGGTGTTTCTACGTGTGTTGGGTTTACTTTCTATTAGAATTTCCATACAACAAGATTTTTTTTTTACTTTTCGCGTCCTCTTGCTACCTTACTGGCCTCAGGCCTTCTCTTCATCAGAAAGTTCTTGCAGAATTAAAGGTAGCGTTCGGATGGTTCTTTTGATTCCGATTTGGTTCTTTTTGAGGCGAAACATAAGGGAACGGGCGGCGTATTGAGAACGCCAAAATAGATCTTGGTTAAATAACTGATTTATAAAGAGAGACTGATTGCCTTTCGTCCTTTGTTATTGGAATCCATGTTTTTTACTTTCTCGTATAGGAAGTATTATACAAAGAGAAAGTATTGTAATCGTCAAAAACTTAGAACTCGAGATTTTGACGAATCTCCACATTTTAGACCTCCCAGAGTCCGGAAAACACACTTTTGGAAATATGTCTGTCTGTGAACACGATAATTCAAAAACAATTAGAGCTACGGGGATGAAATTTGGTATGCGACCTTTACACATTATATGTAGGTTTCTTTCAAATTTTGGACAAAATCTGTCTACGGGAAGTCTGTCTGTCTGTGGTCTTGTGAACACTATAACTCAAAAACTTGAGTAGCTAGATGGATAAAATTTGGTACACAGTTTTATCATCATGAAGCTAGGCCCGTATCAAAGTCTGGACCAAATACGTCGAAGGGTTCGTGGTCTGTCGGTCTGTATAATTGCATACTTGTAAAAACTATATCTCCTAAACCCTTTGGCTAAGATGAATAAAAATTGGTATGACGGTTGCTAAAATTAATTATAGATCTGTGCCCAAATTTCTTGTTAATCAGTGAAAAAAAGGGCGTTCAAATTGCATATTAAATTTTTTTAAATCCGATTCTCTATGCGCATGCGTACTGGTAGCAGTCTCTGTGCACGCGGAAGGAAGGCGTCACACTGTCCTTGAGCCGGCAGGAGTAGAAATCAGTACGATCTTTTTCAATATGATTCTTCACCAAAATATTTTACAATCGCTATAATCTACAATGAAAATCTTCTGATAGTCATTAGATTCTGGGTTATAGTAGGTTCGAATTTTTATATCCACACGGGGGTAGGGGAAACAGCACCTTCTTGGGGAAGTATACGAGAATGTTTAGGGGAGACCACTCCCGCTGGTTTTTACTTCGTGTGCGCCAAACGTTTCGCACTCAAAGCAAAAAGAGAAAGTTGTGCAGATCGATTCTCTTTTTTTCTCTATTACATTCTTGATAATAATTCTAAGTTACCACGAAATATATTACGGATATTTATTTCAGAAAGTTATTGTCTTTAAAGAATTTTAAAAATGTAATTGTACATACGTATATAATAATTTTAATATGAGTTTTATATTGGAAAATTCAAGAATTGAATTCGGTTTACTATGACTAATATGTCGTGTGTATTCACTAAAAAGTAGAAAATAAAAAATTTTTTTAAAAAATTGAGGTATAAGCTTTTATTCAAAATGCACTTTAAATGAGAAAGTACGTTTACACATTATAATTCCGTCAAAATGAACGCAAAAGTAAAAAACAATTTTTCTGATTACAATAACATGCATGGTTTGAATAAAAGCGTTTGCGCCTTATATAACACTTTATATTTTGTGTATATTTCCTTAAAGAGATGGAATATTCCTAGAAGGTAAAGGCGGCCACGCTTTTATTCGAACCATGCATTTTATTGTATTCAAAAAATTATTTTTTACTTTTGATTTCATTTTCACGAAATTATAAAGTGTAAACTTTTTTCTTCATTTAAAGTGCATTTTGAATAAAAGCTTATACCTTAAGATTTTTTTTATTTTATTATTATCGACACTATAAGTGTTTATGCCTAGAAAGAGTGACTGAGGTCATTTTGACTGCTGAACAAACAACACACCATATGCTACTTTTTCTGCTCTACTTTTTGCTTCGTCTACTCTCTTGTTTTCGCTACTCTGTTTTATTTTCAGACGATAATTCAGTGAGAAGGAATATAAATGAGATTGGGGTATTTTGAAAATTGCAATTCTCGGCTAGTCTTTTTGTGCTCAAAGCATCTGCTGAAGCATTGAAATGACATTCATTTCTTTGGATGCTCTTCGCCTGCTGGGTCATACATTTTCTTTCATGATGTCGCGAAGAACCATTAGTAAAAATTGCTCTCGGGAAAAAAAAAATCTACAGATGTTGCAAAATTTATCCGAAACCGTTTCTGTTTCAGAAGAAAAATCTGATTTATCACAAGATGTAGATAATCCTAGCAATGAAAGTGAACCAACTTCATCGGACGAATGTTTTACAGAAATTGCTCAAAATAGTCTCTAATTGGAATCTGAAAATGAAGAAAATTCATCTATAAACATCGGTTCTCAGCCCGCAAATGCTTCAGGCTAAATAAAAATCTGAGAAGAAGTCAAGAGCAATCATCTCTCTCTCAGAACGAGCGCAATGAAGAAGTATCAAAACATGGAACAGTGTGGACTACAGTTCCTTCTGATACTATTTCTTTAGGAAGATGGCAGCAGCACAATGTGTTGAGAGGAATACCTGGACCAAGCTCATTTTCCATTAGGCATGTAACACTTGGGAATTTTAATAGCGTATGGAGACTCTTCATAAACGAAAAGATTCTGCGCATCATATAACTGTGTATAGAAGCGGAAGCTCTTCGACGATTACAGGATCCGCATTGGATTGCATCTTTAGACGAATTAGACACTTTTATTTCCTTACTGTATGGCAGCTGAGCTTTATATCTAAAGGTATTTAATTAAATAATTTTTGGTGCCCGACTTGGGGTCTAAAATTTTTTCACGAAACAATGGCTCTCAACAGATTTAAAGAAATCATGAAATATCTGAGATTTGATCTGAAGTTATCAAGATCCGAAAGACTTCAAGCAGATAAATGTGCTTAAAAGAGCTGTATTCAAGCAAAGTTCTCTAGCACGATAATAATATTCTGAAAGAATACCAAGAAAATAAAAATAAAAATGTTCTATTGCTAAGCATTCACATCCTATACTCGAAAAGGAATGTAATGAAAAGAAGGCGCCTGAGGTTATTAAATTTTATAACTCGACTAAACACGGCGTTGATGTACCTGATCAAATGGCAAGAAAGTATTCAACAAAATCCGCTTCCCGACGATGGCCGGTACAAGTTTTTTTTTTTGAATATCCTCGAATTAGCTGCTATCATTGCTTGGATAATTTAAAAGGAAATTACTAGGTTAAAAATAAAGCGTCGTGATTATATTTTGAATTTAGCTGATGAGCTGCAGAACAATTGTGTTTCCTCTAATGCATCTGTGCTTTCCAATTTCTCTCCAGGTTCGCATGATGGACCCACTCCCTCAAGGAGGAAGCGGAAGCAATTCCAAATCAATAAATGTCGTAATAAAAAAATTTATATTTGTTGTGATTGTAGAAGGTCAGTTTGCGGCTCTTGTACAAGCAAAGTGTCAAAGCTGAGTGTTCGTAAAAACTGTAAAAAAGAATAATATAAGTAATTAAATTTATAATAATTATATTTTTTAAATGTATATATTTTTAAAGTTGTTTATCATATGTAGTATAGATTTAAAATATTTTGTGTAGTTCAAGGAGTTTTTGTTGTTCCCTTTGTATGGTGTGCTTAATTTTGTATTTATTGAATTGTATTGATAACAGATTACAAATATATTGTATTTTCCTTCGACCTAAAAATATGTTATAAAATGAGGAAAAATGAAGATCGGGAAATTAATATTAAGAAAATGCACAATTTAAAAACAAAATGTATTTAAAGTCTCTTTTTACCAAAGAAATCTTAATAAAAAATTATATCTTTGGTCATTAAAATAGAGCGGTCAAACTGACCGCTCCTAGTCTTTCTAGTGTTAAAGGAAATTTTCAACACAAATGTAAGACAATTCTTGTCATATGATCATGATTTACATCATAGTCATCAAGATTTTAATCAAAAGTTCAGCAGAAATTCAATAAAACTTTCTAATATGTAATAAGATGCAGAATTAATACGTATTAGTACTAAAATGAATTTTATGACATCCAAATTATACTTACAGATCTTGAAAAATCATGCAACACTTTCAGGTTATGCTGTAGTTCTTTATAATAGTGTGTGTGTTTAAATATGAATTCCGGCCATAGAAAGAAGTTGTACACTCTAACCATAAACTTTTCAGAGAGCCTTCAAAAGGAAAAAAATCCATATGATGTAAAGATGTCATTTTCTGACATTGAAATCGTGAAGAAACATTATACTTTTTATTCCAAATTTAGAGTCAAGTATATAGGTATTTAGTAAAAAACTACTTCTATTCTTCATACTTTTTGATAAATATAGAAGACCCTTGAATAGAAGAAGTCTTTTATTACACTCTAACAAGTATTTGATACTGATGTCAGCACACATTGACGTCTTTTCTTGTTTACTACGAAGGTCTCTTTAGAGATGGACATAACCCAATTCGTACATGAAAAGAGCGGTTTTGAAATGAAAATTATCTCTTACCGTCTCCAAGAGCACTCCAGATAGGTTTCATGTAAGCATCATTTTATTGCGCAATACCGCAATCTTTATCTCTGAGAAGTTTAAATTTTATATCGTATAGAAAGATATCTATATTAATAACTAGTTGGCTTAGGCAACTAGCTTGATCGCCTCAATATAATTTCAGTTGTATCTCTTATGCATAATATGATATCAATTCTTCCCATAACGAAGTCATTTTAAATTTTAAATTGTGATAGACATTTAACCCATTCTCTTTTAGAGGCACCTGCACCTGTTTTGTTCATTGCCTACAGGAACGTCCCAAGTGGAGTCCACTAGCTATCTCTGTCATGTAACATCTAATTGCAACTTTTCAGTGCCAACTTCACTTCTTATTCCTCACACAAAGTACACACTTGATCTCAACATTAAAATAGTGCGGTACATTTTACGGCTAGTAGCGTATTAACTGGATTAAAACATAAAAAAATAATTAAAATATCTTTCAGCTTACACGACAAATATCTTAATAGACTAACTATCTGAAAGGGCTTTGTTCATGAATTTCAGAATTAAATTGATGAAAAAAAAAGAAAGTAATTTTTTTAGATTTCAACAATGGAAGAGAAACACGCAAGTAAAATTAAGCCAATTTTCGGCGTTTTATCTCAATTTTTCACTAATAATTGCAGAAAAATATATTGCACTTAGATGTAGTGCACGCATAGCATCTTAAAGAAAAGAAAGTCATCTTTTTAATGATTTCAAATTAAATGCTATGCGTTCTTTTTCTGAATTTAAGAAAAATTTCAAATTTATTTCATATACAATTTGTAACAATGTAATTAAATTCAAACCATTGATCGTTTCATCAAATCTTTCATTATGGTATTTTTGCCACTGTGAAAGTTTTGATAAAAATATTGTTTTCTTTGAATGTTAACAGAAAGGCAGAAATTTATTTAGCTTTTATTTCAAAGCATATACCTCTTTCAATATGTTTGCGCCACAACACAATGATGTTAATTACTCTCTTTCGGCGATGCTTCATTGAATTTTACAAATTTTTAATGATCATAATGAGTGTTTAAAATCCTTCAAGATTGTTGAGTCCACTTCCTACCGGCGGGAGACGGCATAAGGAGAAAAAGAAAGAACTCTATGCGGTTTTTTCCGGTCAGTGACAAAAACACTAAAGAGAAGAGAATTGTAGTCCGGATAATGTCGAAAAATACAAGATATGAAAGAGTTTTTGGTAAATGGAGTACGAAGGACTACGAGATTCTTGCCAGGTGATTCAAACTAAGGAGAGAAAAAGAAGAAGGGTGTTTCACTGCTGGTCCAAAGCATCAGTTGATTAACGAAAATCAACGAAAGACGCTTCCGCGAAAAACAGTTTTAGTAAATTGAAAGTGTTATAAGTACTTGGAGTTGGAAAATATTTTTATCCCGATCAATGCCGGGCATATCAGCTTGTCTATAATATAAAGCAGAAAATACATGTATCTGTTGGTCGGTTTGTCTGTCGGTCACAAGAACTCCCCCTAAACAGAGAACGGCAGCGACATGAAATTTGCACACGACAGTCTGGAGCACATTTTTAGGTCAACGGTGCTATTTTAAACTTTCAGAGTTAATTAGTTTTTAAGATATTTAATTAAATAACGAAAATTAGCCGCTGTTAAGCCTAATGCTTAGATAACTTTTTTGCCAATAACTTCTGAAATATTTATTACAAAAAAATTATTTTCATACCATCTTAAAAAGCAAAAGATTACCATTTTAATAATAGTTATTCCATTATCGTACATTATTTTCTCTAATTGCAATTAAACTTTCAAAATTTTATTTTAACGAAACTTTTAACAACATAATCTATTCTTATTAATTTAAACTCAAGCTAATTTACTGTTCATCATATCATTTTATTCACGTGCATTTGGCACTGTTAAATTTGATATCAGAAAAATATTGTTTTCTTCGGACATTTTTATTTTCAAGGAGGAATTTAAATTTCTGATATTACGTCGTATGTAAAAATAAGCCAATTTTTGACGTTTTTGCAATTCATACTATTAGTTGACACTCTCCCAATATATATTTATTTATATATCTTATTCAAATTTTCAATCGTTAATAAAATACTTTTTATTCATCCACTCAAGTTCAAATACATTTTTTAAAACTTGTAGTGGATGACACTTGATATTAATACAGTTTTTTCAAATATTAATTCATTAATTAAATTTAATTAATAAATTTTAGTTTTATATGGGAGAAAAAAATTTCTAAAATAAAATTCTTCTTTGTTGACCTAAGTAGGAATTGACTTTAAAATCTTTCTTTATATTACTTGTTTTTCTCAGGATTTAGCCAACAACTTCTGAAATATATATTGCACAAAGATCATTAATATCCTATCTTTTTAATAATTTTCTTCTTACTGATATGAATTTAAATGGCATACGTTTTTTTCCCATACATTTAATAAAAATTTCGAAATTCATTTCAAACACAATCTGTAACAATGCTTTATATTATTGTAATTAAATTCTAATCGATTTATTGTTTTATCAAATCCTTCATTCCCACGTTTTTGCCACTCTTGAAAATTATGATAAAAATATTACTATCGTTGAATATTTAAAGAAAGGCAGAATTTTTGCTTTTGTTTTTATTTTGTAGCGTGCACATCTTTCAATTTATTTACACTAATACAATGACGTTAGTTATTTACTCTCTCTATGCGATGCTTCATTTAATATTTGTAAATTTTTAAATGATCGCAATGAGCAGAGCATTCAAATTCATTCAAAGGTTATTGAGTCCGATTACTACCGAAAGGAGAGAATCTAAAGAGAAATAGAAGGACCACTCTGTAGTACTTCGCCTATCAGGCACCCAGATACAAAAAGGAAGAGATTTGTACTTCGGATAATGGTAATAAAATCCAGGATGTGCAGCAGGTTCTGTTGTCGCAGCGGCAATGACGAGTAAGAAAAGAGCTTAGTATCAAGGATTATTTTTTAGAATCGTTCCATGTGGTTAAAAGGCCGGAGACAAAAAGAAGAGAGGGTTTGAACTGCTGATAGAGGGAGTCAGATAACAAGGTAGTGGATGAACGAAAACAGAAAGACGCTACTGCGAAAAACTGTTTTATTAAGCTTAAAATATTATAAATACTTACATTTGAAAATATTTATATACCAAGCAACGCCGGGTATATCAACTAGTATATATATATATATATATATATAAATGCAGCAACTTATGAATTAGCAAGAGCATCGGAATGTTAATAATTTTTCTAACTCGAGCTTCGTGACTTACCAAGATATGGCCTTTAAATATTGGGAATTCTTATTCTCAAATGCTGCTACTGGTGCACCACAAATTGTTTCTAAAATGAAATAACGAAACAGAAGTTAATTTTCGCTACTTCACTCCAAAGCAGATTGGTACAATCACCGACGATTCTTTGATGAAGAAGAAATCACTAAGTAATATAAGCAGAATATATTTATATTTCGAGTTTTATGCCAAAGAATGGAATTTAATATGCCCTCTTCCTCACTAGTGTTTACTTCCTGTGTTAGTAATACTATAATTTTTCTGAGCTGAGGAAAGATGAATAAACTAAATTTTGAAAAGGGGAACTAGTGCAAAGTAAATATACAATATATGGCCAAAATTATCCCGACACTTTAAGATTTTCACATTTTTTAGAATTTCCACGGGAAAGATTAACTGACTTCCCTTGAACTTCGACCAGGTGAAGAATAGACTGTAACTCACATTTTACATAGAAGATTCGGTCCTGAGAGCAAATAGGGAACCGTCTACAAACTGATGAAGACAAACAATTTTTGGCCTACCGCGCTTTACAGAATACTCATAACAAAATGAAACTTTCTGAAATTGTTATGTTTAATGTGCATAATATTTGAAGGAATTTTCGTAAACTCAGCACAAATATTTGGGAAGATATAAAGGTTTTCTTAAAAAATCCCAAATTTTCCCTACTTTTTCTTGCTTATAACATGCAGAGTTTTCTGTTATATTATACGAAACTTACAGAAAAAATGACAATTTGTTAGCGAAGCATTCTTTGAAAATGTTTGAAAAGCATTTTTAATATTACAGAAAATATTACCATTTTTAGTAAATAATGTTTTTATTATATGTTGAAACGTAGCAGTATTTCTTCTTCACAACCTTGAAGTCAGTCATATAGGGGATATTATATAAAAAATTCAGTTCAAAATCTATTAATATTCAGAAAGATGCATTACAACGACTGATTTGTGATAGTTACTCACGAGAGAAGCTCAGATGAGGGTTCAAATAGATATTTTAAACCTGTACTTGTAATAGTTTAAATTGAATTAGTATTGAAGTTAGAAATTTGGGGAAATACCCATGAACACTTATAATACTTCTAATGAAAAAAAAATAGTATGTTCAGAATTATCAAAAAATTTTAAAGAAAAATGTTAATTAGATAAAAAAATTCATTGAATGTAAAATTCTATGTACTTGTAAAATCATAATTCACAATAATATAAATAAACTAATAAAATCTTGAAATTATAGTGCCTTTTAGCTGGAATTTAATTTATACGCATCGAATTGATAATGTGGGTGTTCAGCACCCTTACCACTTACAATTAATTATAAGTTATTCAAACATATGAGTTTAAAATATCATTGTGTACAACCCACTTCCATCTTTTAACAGTTTCCTTCATGCAGGGAGCAGCAATAATGCAACTGAAAACCAGCGTCGA
>BGPR01015630.1:0-33758 GCA_013235015.1 Araneus ventricosus | reverse complement strand
TATTCTGGTACCCCCGGTTGGGTTGGGAGACGTCAATTTTTCCGCTCCTTACCCGCGGAAAAAGTGCCGCCCCCCCCCCCCCCCGGGGGCCCGTAAAACGTTCACGCCGGTTCTGAAATTTGCATTTCTTGCCACCTAGCGGAAAACCTAAAAGCTCTTTTCTTTATCGTTTGGCGCTGATCTAACACGCAATATGAAAAATTTTGCAACGTTAACCTTTATCTGTTTTGCTTTCTCAAACCGGCCATTCTGATTCCAGGTGCAGGGGTATGGAGTGATTTAACTTGAAGTGGATTACTCTGAGCATTTCTACTCAGAATGTGTGCAAGAGGATTTAGAGGAACATTTAATTAACCTTAGGAGACGTAATTGTCTGGTGCTCTTTAAACAAAATTTACATCAAGTTAATTTCAAATAAGGAGATTTCTGTTGTTTGCATAAGTGGGCAAAACGACTGATGTCAAATAAGCTTCACCTCTTTTGCAATAGTTGCTGTTTACGAACTGAATGTCTTCTTGTCAGTTGATAGGCAAACATTCAAGACTCCAAACTCTCATTCGGAAATGTTGAAAACAGTTCAATAACCTTAAGCTCATATGAAATAGTATGCAATATATTTGTTTAGGGTATTGCTCTTTATACTTGATGAAATGAATTTCTGCTCAGTGGCGAATCCAGGATTTGGGTCTGGAGGGCGCTGAGGTATAAAAAGTTTTGTATCGTCTTGACAGATGTCAAATCTTATGGTTTATGTAAACCAAAACACTTTAACTTTACAGACTTTAATCACCTGACAATAATAATCATAAAGAAGACTACAATACTCTCGATAATTTAACAAAAAACACAATGAAATAACTAGCAGAAACATGTTTTTGACCGTATCAACGCTGCAAATACAATTGGAATGATTACAAAAGTGGGAAAACTTTCGAGCTTGTCAAAAACCAGGAAGAAATGTTTTCACTTTTTTAAAAGGGAGATTAAGAAAAAAACAGCTGTAGTGATTTTAAATAAAATAAAGAATTCTTGTCTATCTCTGGTGGGAGGGGTGCACCCCGATAGCCACCCCCACCCCACCCCCGGATTCGCCACTGTTTCTGCTTATAAATTTTTTAATTCTCTTACGAAAATTGTCGAATGGTCTTTCAGTGTCAGATTTTTAAATTTTCAGCGTTTTAACAGCATTATGTGAATAAGATTTAATGACTGCTCCGTCTCCAATGGATGAAGGAACACTTATTTAAAGGTATACTCCAAAAAATTATTATTTTTCTCTTTGGAGAACGTTTATATTTTTCTGAATAACTGAATTACAACAAGAGAAATAAAGAGAGCATTTGCATAAAACGTAGTAAGCTGGAAATCGCGGGAATATTAAAGTTAAGTGATTAAAAAATGAAACCAAAGAAAGAAGCCGTTTAGGAGAGGGGGTACAGAGAAAAAAAGCAGATACTGAAGATCTTCGATTATACGGACCTCTATCAACCAAGGTCTCTGTTAGGGGCCGTCCACAAATAATGCCACGCTTGGAGAGGGGAGGGGGTTCGTGAAATTCTGACAGTTTGTGACAAGGGGAGGAGACCCAGATAGCAATTTTAGTTTGCAGCAAGCTTGCCACAAATTTGTCATGACAAGAGTGCAAGTTTGCCACAAATTTGTCATGACAAGAGTGCAAGCTTGCAGTAAGCTTGCAGCAAGTTAACGAAAGCTCCGAAGTCACCATGAAACGAACTTGCAGCAAACTTGCCGTGCACACTTATTGCAAATTAAAGCAAAAAGAGAGTACGAAACACAACCCGGGATAGAACTCGCGACCTCCCGGTTCCGAAGCGGAGACGCAAGCCATTGAGCCAGTCGAACTCTGAGAGGAGAAGATAGATTTCGCTAATACATCGTTCTATTCGATTCGTATACGATTTATTTTTAACTATTTTCTGGATTTCATTAATTTTTTGAGTTGAGAATATGATTTGAAGTCAAAGAGAGAGCGATTTTTGCTAATAACTACGTTTTGCTAGTAAAATAAATTATGAAATTAGAGTTCAAAAGTAATTACTTTAAAATGGAACAAAATGTCTAGTTATTATTGTTCAACAAACACTGACTGTTTTTTAGATTTAATTTTGTTTATAAACGTTAAAATTTCAACATTAAAAAAAAAGACGATATAGTTTTCTTTAAAGTGAGAGTGATATATTTAGTAACAAGATGGAAAATGTTTCAAAAAATTTTTTTATAAAAAAGTTATCTTTTTCACAAATTATCATTGATTTATTGAATTAATAAAAAAGAATTACGGTCTAGGAGATGCTATTAAAAATCGGATGTTTTTTAAAACAGAGACAAAGATAATTATCTCTTATTGTGCTATCTTTGCAGGAAGCTTGCTTTGCAAAATTGCAGCAAGTTTGATTTGCAAAGAGGTAAGGCTATTTGTCACATCGAACTTGCTACAAGTTCGATTCAAGTTTGACGCTTCAAATTTTGCCATGACAAGTCAAAATCAAACTTGCTGCAAACTTACGTGCTATCTGGGGAGCGGGTAACAAGAAGTGTGACATCACACATTTTGGTTAAAATAAAAACAACTTTCATGTGTTTTTTTTTCCACTTATATTCCTTTCTTTTTGAAAAAAGGCATTCAGAGTAGGTTCTGAGAATATGGTAGCAGCAGCAATTCTTCACCATTAGAAAGAAAACCTCCTCCTGTCACACCCTTGAAATGTCCAACAGAAGATACGTCGCCCAACATGGGTGAGCGGTAGAACTGGTAGTGGCACAAATAGGTTGATCTTATTGAGGCGCTTTTTTTAAAAAAATTTAATCTACTTAAGAGTATTTTGGGTTCATAAAGTAAAGATAAGATTTAAAGCAAAATATATCATATTCCAAAATACTACTGTTTACTATTGCTCTTTTATATTAATATTTTATTACTATTGTATATTAATAATGTTTTTTGTTGTACACCTTAATCTTATTTCATACAAAATAAGTACACGTATAATCATTATTATTGTTATGCTCACAAATGTCATTAAAACGCATAGTTAAAGTTTAAAAATAAAATTTGAAATATGACCTATAACGTACTGCTTTGTTCCTGAACTGCAAGTTTATGTTTATGTAATATATAGTGTGACATGTGACAAGGGGGAGGGAGGGGTATGGTAAAGTGTGACACTTTGTGACAAAGGGGGGGGAGGGGGTCAAAAATATTGAAAAAAAGTGTGACATCATTTATGGACAGCCCCTTAGGCGAATCAGTACCGAAAAATCGAATTGTGTCTTTCATTTTTTAATAAACTCAAATTGTTTCAGAAAAGGGTTTCCAGGTTGGAATTTGAGCCGATTTTCGTGATGCGAAGGCATGTAAAAAGTTGTTATCGGAAGGTGATCTTTTAAAACTCAAGAAGTTATTCAGAGAAAAGAAATAAAAACCCAAAATTGTATTCTTAAGCACTTCAATATTTATGTGAGCAAATTCCATGAACACTCGTGAAAAAAATAGCACTATAAAGTTTTGCGTTGTTGAGTGGGTAAAAATATTCTTTTGAGAACACCTTTAAAGAGTCAACGGGAAAATGTAAAGGAAACAGCAAAAATCAGTCTCATTCACAAATCCTCCTACCAGTGACTGATCTTTTGATTTTTCTTAAAGGGAGTGGATCTTTTAAAGGCCTTTCTAGTGTGTCATATGTATTTTCTTCTCTTCTTCTAATTCTAAGAAAGAATTCCTCGGACAATACGTCGGCTAATACGCTGCAGTACTTAAAGTCTCATTTTCATAATTTCAAATAAACAATTTTAGAAAATCTTGCCGAAAGAAAAGAAGTCATGATTTAAATTGTAGTCTCTATTAACACGTTCCTTGCCAAACCGTTTCTGCTCTACTTTTCATTCAGGCCATTTGATTGTTTTAACTAATTAGATGATAAATTTTTGAAGATTCAATATTATATGATATTATTCAGTATAGTGCAATATTATTTAATATGGTATATTATTATACAGTATTATATGACGACATCCAATATTATGAAAAAAACATTGTACAATATTAAAATAAGTTTTACACTGTTTCAATATTGGGAAAAATATTGTACAATATTACTCTTGCGAATTTTATGATATTAGACAATATTATCTGCTACCTGGGTATATCGTCAACCCATAACCCCAGCGTAGTTATCACATAGTGTACCATTCATGGTACAGGTGGCGCTGCGATCAGTTATAACTTTTAGATTAGTGTGGGCCCATTAGTGTGTACCACGTGTACCCTCGATGGTACAAGGGGCCTCAATATAAAGTTTAGCATATATCATCCATGGTACATGTGGCACGGAACGTGTTGACAGAGTTTTCGATTATCTGAGGTGATTACGATCCCAGTCAACTCGGATAATCGAGGTTCTACAGTACCGAAAGATTGTTAGTTTCTGAATTCCCTTATGATTAGGGATAAGCTGCTCAGCTTTGCGGTCTCAATATCACAGTTTTCCCTTATGTGTACGGCATTTCGATATGTCGACAAATGTTTCCGAAAAAAGAAAAAAACAGACATTTTTGAAATAATTATAGTGGATGCTGCAACTTTCTGTGACCTCAAAGAGCGAATTACGACTGGTCGTGGTACTGTAACTCTCTGGATGTTTGTCATATAATCGGATATGGAAATAATACTTTAGCAATCAAAATGAAGAAAGATATTCTAGACAGAACAAATTTTTCAGAAGAATTAAGACCAATAGAAAAAATGGGCACTGTCTAGACGTCATTTTTCTTAAGAACATAACAATGGATAATAGTTCCGACTCGGGTCCAGTTCAGGTGAAACAATTTGGCTAAGAAGATTTTCTTTTTTATCTTTATTATAAAAAATTAAAATTCCTGTGCTATCATTTTTGCAATTCGCAAAAAACATTATTTAACATCTATGTGAATCTTACCATATGATTCTGAGGTCTATAGTCAGTAATAATCCTTTAAAGGGCAGTTTTTTTCTAGTAGTGGTATAATAAAATAACTTTGGGATTGAGATTAATTTAAGGAAAGAAGTTCATTTCGCTTATTGGATGACATTAATGTTTTGTTAATTGAGTTCATTAATTAATCATTAATTACAGAGTCAAGATACTTCCTTATGCCTTGAGATAAGAAAATGGAACACCTATATTTTTGTTTCATCTAAAAATTTGGCGAGAACTTAAGCCAACTTCAAAAAATGCATTTAAAAGTCCATGAATTTGTTGACAAGTATACTTGCCACGGCCTTATAAAGGGTTACCATAAGTTGACAGTACGTAGAAAGCTACGAGCCACCGAATCACCGCTGAATGCTTCTACGTGCAGTAGGACTATGAAAGGAAAACAGAAAAAATAATAATTTCCGTTTTAAATATAGATTTTTATTGCATTTCGACTACTGATGTTCAACCATCTGACTGCATATCCTGTAATTTCCGCGGGTTGGAAACAAGTCTATTTTCTGTTGCATCCTGCAATTTTCACAGGCTAATGTGTATACTTAGTACTTTTATAGCATTGGATCACATTATACTAATAAAGCTTTGCATATAAATAACTCGCTCGCTGGCTCGATGGTATTTGAACACGTTTGCAAACGTTGCAGATAAATAGTGATTTTAAAAAATTGCACAAACAGAGGGTTAATACTTAATTCGTGTCAAATACAGTAGAACCCCGGGAATCCGAGATTTCGGATTATCCGAACATCTCTTTTATATTTTCCGAAAACTGTTTGGTGAAAAATGAAGGAAAAATAGCAGTTACGATTCAGAAACGAAGCTAATGTTTATTCCTAACTTAGAAGAAGTATTCGAATTGGTCTTTAAGAATGAATGGAGCACCTTAACTAGCAGAAACAAACTCAGATATCTTTCTTTTTACCCTCAATTTGTTTGCCACTGTAGCGTGCGAATCGCCTCGCGCTCTTTCCGTATGCCTTCGTAGAGCACCCAGACTCCATACTCTACTGTCTTTGGTATATCAAAAGTATTTCCCCGATAATCCGAATTCCCCGGAATCCGGAAAAAGTTCAGCCCTAATTAGTTGGGATCCCTGGGGTTCTATTGCAGATAAATTGCTTTCATCCAGTGGCAAATCTAGGATTCCGGTCTGGGGGAGGGGGGGGGGGGGCGGGGGTCATAAAAACTTTGTATCGTCGTGGTGAATGTCAAACTTCAAAGCTAAAGTAAACCAAAACTCTTTAACTTTACAGACTTTACTCACCTGACAATAAGAATCATTAAGAAAAATACGATACTTTCGATAATTTAATAAAAATTAAATGAAATAACTAGCCAAAAAAATGTCTTCGACCGCGTCGATGCTACAAGTAAATTTTCGAGCCTTTCAAGCCAGAAAGTAATGTTGAAACGTTTTTATTATTTTTTCAAAGAGAGAAATTAAGAAAAAACAGTTGTAATGAAGTTAAATTATATCAGGAATTCTGGCTGGGCTCGGGGGGGGGGGATGTAGCCCGATAGTCCCCCCCCTGGATTCGCCACTGCTTTCATCTATACCGGGATGGTAACCAGGATTATAAGACAAGGCTTAATGATACATCGCACACCTCTCTGAATCAGCTCCATCTCCACCAATTCCGTCTTACCAATTCTGAGCAGATATGACATTAAAGTATCGATGGAGGGCAAGGGGGTTATAGCTACTCTGGGTTTCGAACCTGAGGGGTTGGAGGGTCGTGCATACGAAATATTAGCGCCTTCGTTTCACTTTTTAAAGCCTAATATGAAGAGGAGACGAAAACAATTAGTGTGTCACAGTTGCCATTTTTTTCCTTTCACTCCATTGCTTGGTGACAGAGTTTTGAAATTATAATGCGAATGTCGCAATTTCGAGATCCGGTTTTGTCTGAAAACCAAAGTGGGAAGAGACGCTGTTCGTCAACCTGTCAACCCGGAAAGAACATTTTCACGTCGGCGTGGTGTTGAAATTGGGACAGTAGGATGACAGCTTATGTTTCGTCGTTAAGAATATGGTATCTATCCGCAATAGCCTTTCTCCCAATTCAAAACAGGACGTAAGTCTAAAAAAAATAAAATAAATTTCGATAATTGCGTGAGGACAAAAATAGCCTGCCGCAATCTAATAGCAGTAAAGTAAATTACGAAATAAAACACTACAACAAAAATCAGCTCATTCACGAGACACACGCCGCGTCCATTCAATTTTGGAATCCACTACACATATTGCAGGAGAAATGAGGACAAAGTTTAACGTGCGTATGCCAAAACGGAACTAATTATGTAATATAATATCTGACTGCCGTCATAACGTTCACTCAGATTACACAAGCAGTTACGTTAGTTATTGTGATGTTTAGCTACTGTTGGCGATGGTTGGGAGAACACTTGGCGCGATCCTTCTGCCGCGGAATGTTGCTTCTTGTAAACATGCGTGAAATGAATTTTGACCTCGGCAGGAAGAGGTAATATATCTGGCTTGATTTCCGTTCTTTGTTGTTTTGAAAGAGCTCTGGATTCTCAGTGCGACGGACTGCACTAAATTCTATAATGTGTTTCTTGTCTCTTTCTTTCTGCGTGTACGTTTAAATAGAGATATTTTTCTAAAACTTGATGTCCTCATTTGGTAAGATCGAAACATCACAGTCATATGACCATGACTTCATTACGTTACTTGCCGAAAATCAGGGTCATAATTCTGTTTATTCATATTTAATTTCTCTTCAACTGTCAAACATTTTGATGCTATTTTCCTTTCATCCTTTTCCAGCACGTCACCCACAAACTCATCAAGCGAGCCATCTTCTCCCTGTGGATGATCGCCCTTTTCCTGGTCTGCTTGCCGTTTACCGGATTCGGGATCTACTACGAAGAAACAATTTCTGGGAGCGGGATTTTCCGGTGCACCCGGTACCGGAGCGCCCGGGAGCCCACGGACGTCGCCTACGCCTTCCTCATGTTCGCTTTCGGCTGTCTTCTCTGCCTGGTCATCGTGTGCTGCAACCTAGCCGTCGTGCAGGCGCTTTGCCGGATGGGCAGGAAGAGCCTGGCCCACTGCGGCAGGACGACGGTGCGGAAGGACAGTCGGGAGTTATCCTACAACCACACCACGCCCGAGGAGTTGTCCTTCGCGAAGCTGATGGTCATCCTCTGCATCTTCTTCGTGGCCTGCTGGGTACCACAAATGGTAAGAGTTCTGGTGCAAGAGGTAGATGGAGGTGACGAGTGATTTTTAAATAAAATGGTCTTTAGTTATTAAATGTTTATTAGTGGGCATAAACTCTTTAACGCCTAAATTAATTTAAAGTATAAATTTCAGTAAAATTCTCTTAAATTATGTGAAAAATGAAAGGATTAAGATAATTGTGAAGTAGAATTTCATTCTTAATTTTTTTTTTAGAAAAATAATAAAAAATCAGTAGAAAATCAATTAAAACCAAACCTTTTTTATAGATAAGCATTAAAAGATTTTTAAAATATAGTAAAATATAAAAAATAAAGATAACTTTCGACTTTCACAAAAATAAATCAAAGCAAAAAAATATATAAATTAGCCAAATGTCGACACTTTGACTTCAAAATCTGGCTAATGTGTGATATATGCCAGTTGAAAACTGCTTAGAAGTTTGGGAATGTATATTGACTTGTTAAACAAATCAAAAAGAAAAGGAATTTTATGCTATCGGTATAGCCACGGAAGTGAAATGTCCTCAAATGAGGTCGCAGGACGTTAATGGATTAAATGAAAATTGTCACGTAAATTGCAATATATTATACTACTACATTAAGAAAGTTAAATCAAAATGTGAGTGTTTTCATAGAAAATTCCTTGATGAGTAATGAGATTGATGGCCTTACGCTTTAGTGATTAGGCTTTACTTAGAATGAAAGCAATATGTGTATAATATACACAACTTGCTCTGTATGTGTGTCTGTTGGCTCTGTAAAGGCCGTTGTCTGACCGTTGAACATAGAGTTACCAAATTTAGTACATATATACTTTAGAGAGTGGTCATGTGCACCTCTGAGGTTTTTTGATGGAGCAAAGGCTTTGTTTAGAGATTCAACAAAAAAAATCACTAATTCTGTATGCAATATGATAAGACAAACTTTCATGTAAATAGAACGATAATAAATAGGGTGGCCACTTAAATCAGGGCCACACACACCCTTAACTTCAGAACGATGACAGCTAAAGTCATGAAAGTAGTGTTTAGGTATAGTAAAAGGTCCATGCGCTATGCGATGAGTCCACTTACAGAGAGACCTGGTGCCAAACTTCGAAGTTAGAATTCCTCTCTCGAATACAGTACGGAGTAAGGGAGAAATGTCAGTTACCAAGTTGTAGAACGTTATTGATTTAGTACAAAAAGACACCTTATGCACATCAATACGAAGAACAGAACGCTTAAAATGCATGTTTGTTTGTTCGCATTTTCCGAAATTGTGACGTCACAAGGCAGGGAGAAAATGTTATTTTTCGGACAAAAAAATGACCTCATTATACTTTTTCCTGTGAGAATAACACAAACAGCAGGTGTATGCGACCTTTAAGCCAACATTGCAAGACTTTCGATCACTTGTGACTGTTGCTTGTGGTAGCGCAACAACTATATGCAAAAACGCGTGCAAAGTGAGATTCAACAAGGGCACAAATATGTATTGTACTAGAAAATTACGGAAAGTACTTTGAACACTGAAAATAAAGGTATCTTGTAAGAATTAATTGTTTTCCTCTTTTTCATCCGTTTTGTGACGTCACAGTTTCGGAAATCGAGAACAATCAGATGTGTATTTTAAGTGTTCTGTTCTTAGTATTAATATGCACAAGGTGTCTTTTTCTGCTAAATCGATAACGCTCTACAACTTTGTAGCTGACATTTTTCCTCTATTTTTACCGTTTTCGAGATAGGAACGCTAAATCCGGAGTTTGCCACAAGGTGGTGCTATAAGTAGTCTCCAAGCATAGCCCATAGACATTTTACTATATTTAGACACTACTTTCATGACTATAGCTGCAGTCGTTCTGAAGTTAAGGGGAAGTGGCCCTTAATTAAGGGGGCACCCTGTGTTTTCATACAACAGATTATATTACAAGTGAAAACAACAGAGTTTATGAATAAATCACCAATAAAAACTTTCTCTTTACGCTTAAACGATGAAAAGATAGACATTCGCATACACATTTTTGAATCCACTTAGGTTTAGAAATCGTTCGACGGTTGCAAAAAAGAGAGAGAGAAAGAAAGATATGCTGGTTATTGTTTTTCCTCCTTCTTCCAGCTTTATTTTAAAAACAATTCACACGTTGCAACAAGTGTTCATCCTGTGTCTTTACTACACAAAATGTAAAAAATAATATACGGTGGATACGAGAGGTCGGTTTTCCTCATTTGAAAGTTTTAAATCACATTATTAAACCTCATAAAATGACAACTGTACTTGAATTGTGTGGCCAGTTACAACATTTCTAATGCAGTTGATTCTTCTTCACCGAATAGAGAAGATACTAGAATTCAATGTAATATCAGATCATAGGAAGCATCCGTCTCATCTCCCATCCATATCGAGATTCTACAGGTTAAAATTGGTTTGTTGGTCTAAATTTTAAAGTAACCAAGTATCTGGCAGTTTCGTATTTTAATTAGATTCTTCGATACCATCAACAGGTACCTCGGTGGCCTGATGGTAAGGTCGCGATTATGGCGTTGGACGTTCATTTACTCAAGACCTAATTCCATGGAAGATCCACCATGCATAGAAGTCCTGGTGCTCGTTAAATCTGTCCTCGGGAGTCAAACGTCTTCACGATAGTGTGACGTAGAAGTTTAAAGAGTAGGATGCAGCAATTGCCATCTGAGCTCAGCTAAATATTGAGATATCCGTCCCGAAACAAAACAATAATATATACAGTGGAATCTCCCTATAACGAAATCGCTTGGTTCCAGTTGAAAAATTCGCTATAGAGAAAATTTCGTTATACGGAGATTAGAGATTTTTGCAGTTATTTAAGTAAATGTTACAAAACTTTTAGTATGTGCGATAAGTTCAAAAATATTTAATTATGACTTTCAATTAAAAATGAAGTAATATTTATTATAAATTTGTTAAAATTATGCTAACTTTTGCTGTATCAATAAAATGCTCAAAAGTGAAGACAATTCACCAATTTAGAGAATAATGTGTACTAGTACGGATAAACATAAAATGCGTATTGTCACATCCATTTGCTGTTTCCACCCCGATTCTTGGAATCTTGACCCGTAGAAATGTTGCTCCCTCTGTAGAAACCCAGGTCCCCACAACTGCATTACCCTTCACATAGCATTCTGTTGTTATGTGTTATCGCTGGAATGAACGATGCGAGTGGCGGTGAATGACAGGCACGTGTGAGCGATTTGTGTGCACAGAAATTATCAACTTTCTTCAAAAATGACAAAAATCGAAAAGATAAAGGTCTGAAAAAATTCGTTATAGGGAGACAACCACTTCGTTATATGGAGAATATTTTGAATGTTATTTAACATTCCGATTAAAAATTTCGTTATAGGGAGAAATTCGCTGTAGGGAGACTTCGTTGTAGGGAGATTCTACTGTAACTTCGAAACGAGCGTTTATCTAACTTAACTTCATTTTATAGCTGATCAAAAACAATTAAATAAAGCATAATTAGTTAAAGAGTTTCTTTAAATTTTACCAAATGATTTATTTTATATTTACTGTTAATGAATAATTAATGTTTTGCTGTGTTTTCCAAGATATATTGTTATTTCGTGGTTAAGTCACGGGTTCGAGAGCCGATTCCTCGAAGACCCACTGTGGTTTACGTTATATCCGTAGAAGGTCAAATATTCTCCCACTGGTTTTTGAAGTTTGGAGGTGGTTTGCCGGCTCAGGTGTAATTCTTGTTATTCGAACATGATTCAGAATTACTAGGTTCGTCCAAAAATTGTCCTCGTGTATCTTCAAAACGGGAAGTTAACCCAACAAAACTAAATCTACATATGTAGGGATCAGAGTTAAAGAGAACCAAGTCCATGAGATTCGAAGAAACAGATCTACTCGATTATCTACATTTAAAATAACAATGGAGTTGCAATTGTTCTTGCTGCCTGGTGGAAGGTATCCGAACACGTTGAAAAGTCGATTTCGGTCAAAATTCCCATTTTTTTAATTTTTGATGTTTTGGATAGTTCATTCATTTACCTTTCTAAAACATATTTACTTTTGTCGGTACGTTAATTAGATGAGATATTAATTGTTTTATAACAAACCGAAAACCGGAAGTGGGCGTTTAATTAACTGGAAGTTGTCATTTAAAGGGACAGAAACCTGTCAAAAATTCTTTTAAACTGCATTTATTCAAGTTAATATGATGTTAGTATATTTTTAGGAATTTTTTTTAAGTTTAGACACTTAATTTAAGCGCGTGGAAAAACTAAAATTTGATATTTCTCAAAACTAGATTTTATGCATAATTTTCATACTTCAAACATGATAACTCAAGATATTATCATTCGATTGTTCTGAAATTTTGTGAACACTTTCTTCAAATGTGTCTCTAGTGAATATACTAGAATAATGTATATTGTAACAATATGTTTTTAATTATGGCCTTTTATTTGAAAAATGACATAAAAAATTTGCTGAAAATCTTATAATGATTGTTCGATTAACTCTAAAATTTTTATTTATCCAAACAATGTTAAGATTCTAGTACAAGCACTAGTCCATAGTGTGTAGTTTATTTTAGTAATAGTTTTATTTGAATTATTACAAAAGTTTGACCTCTAGCATGTTTGAAGTTTTGGGGAATTTCCTCTAAAAAGCAGCAGAAATTCAAGATTTTTGTAAATTTATAATAATTTATACTCAAAACTCATGCTCAAATATTAATCTTTATTAAATTCGAATCTAAAAAACATATTTTGGTGTTTCTATTTCACAATTTTTAAAAAAAGTGCTCCGAACGTGTTCGGATACCTTATTGAACTACGGACTTGAATCATTATTACACTGAAAATATAACATCTCTACACTACCAGGGCAGTGTAGAGTTGTTATATTTTATATAGATATTATATAGTGCAAAATGGGAAACACGTGAACTTGGTTCACTTCAACTCTGAACCGCACATGAATGTTTACTCGATTTAACAATCTCTTTTTAATTTGCATACAATCCCACGCAGATCCTATCTTATTATACGAGAAAATATACTGAAAAAGTAGCGAAATTTTAAGATGCTGTTGACCAAGTTAATAAATGGAACTTCCAGAAAATTATTTCTTCCGTAATTTTGTTGCTTCCATTTCACTTCAAGAAGTGAACATTAAATGAGAGATCAACCTTCCTGTTTGAACGTTAATCTCTCTATTTAAGTAAGAAAATAGAAGGTTTACTTTGATATATAAGGGATTTGGGATTTTCTTTTATGATTAAATTTCGAATTGTCTCTTGAAAAATAAATATCCCTAATATTGAAGTGGGTGCGATATTTGAGTCTTAGTATTCAGAAGTTCATTTCCTTGGACTATGAAACCACTCTTTAATATAAATCAATCATCACCACTCTTCAATAATATCAATCATCTTTTTTTAAATTCGCAAATGCCTGGAGTTAGTTACTTTTAAATTTTTGAAACGTTTTTTGTGTAGAAATGGCGGAAAAGGTTTTGAGACGAAATTTATTTTGTTTCATCTATTAAATCACACGTTGAAGAATTTCGACTCTGCTGTTGCTCTGGTGTTCACATTTCATTTAGAATTTTTTTGTTTTCTTTGGAAACTCAAAGACTATGAATTTAAATTAACAAAAATACGGCACCAATTCACAGAAAAAATCTAGTTATAACAACTTTTAAAAAATGTATCCTCAAGTTTGTGGATTTGAATTATGGAATATTAACCCAAAAGTTATGCCTTCAAACAAATCGGTGAAATTTAATTTTCATGCTACAAATATGTTCTCAGTACTATACATTAAATTTGAATAACTGGACACTGATAAGCAATCATGAACTATCACCAAAATATACATATTTATAAATAACTATTTTCACAAACAATTATAGAAAAACTCCAAAGCTGCTTTTTTTCCAAAATTAATTGTTGCATTATAAGTAGTCTTTAGTGTAACGAACTGAATCTGCTTCGATTCTGCATAGCAGATTTTACTCATTTAAGTGCAATTTACGCTAGTGGGCTCAAAATCTGCGAAATAGTACCACGTTATCGATAGCATAAATGCATCTAATTAAAGTCTATATGACTCTCACTTGTGAAGCCCTTCCCGATATATTTTTCTATCTTGTTCCCTGTCAGAAAATAAGTATGTTTGCCCGTATCCTAACCGTTTCTTTTTAATGCTTCTTCCCTCAAGTGAAAATGGAACAAAAATAAATTTATAAAACATATCTCGAAAAAAGAATATTCAGACACAGAATATAGAAGATGCCCATTTAAATTACTAACACCCGTCCTTAGATTTAAAATGACTGCAACTATAGTCATAAATGTGGTGTCTAGGTACAGTAAAGTACTTTACGTGGTTATGCGTTACGCCATGAGACCGCTTGCAATGCCACCTGACGGCAAGGTGAAATTCCACCTAAGCTCGCAATTAAAAGTGCACTCAAACTCGGATCTTCTTCTCTCGGTCGAATGCATTATCCTCAATAGTTGATCATTTCACACACTTTACCAAACAAAACATTTGTAACCTGCTATTCTACTAGCAGATAAATAAAGATCTGGCGAAAATTTGAGAGGATCATCATTATACTCCTTCCTTAGTAATACAGCAGGCCATGCCCCCTGTCGGGGAAACCCTGCTCCCATCGTCGGACAGATTCTAACGTCACTCCTGGTCTGATGGAGCTTGGAAGTTTATTTCCGAATGAACTGAGACTGTTTTTAGCTGCCTTTGTTTCTCAGAGAGTGATCCTTTTGTTTTTTGGAAGCAGAGTATAACTTGTATTCCGAGTTTGCCATTTATAGCCCAAAAGTATTTATCTTTGGTCGAAAGCTTTGTGGCTTCCGAAAGATTGGTATCATCTTTGAATGATATTCTTTCCGATGGCAGGAGTATATTCACGGATCAGCAACATTGCTGAAAGAATTTTTACGAATAGATTTGACGATAAATATTTGTTGATTTCCTGTTAAAAAGGAAATTCATTTTTTTGTCTATATTGTTTTTCTCCACCCTCCCTCGAAAACCTGTTATAACCGCCAGGTTAAACCGGAATAACCGAACACCGGTTTTTAAATATTTTGTGTTTTGTCCGAAAGAGGGCGCTGTGTTATATTCTGCTCCTGTAAATAAACTCGTTTCATTATTGCTGTGAGTATATGACTCGCGCTGTACAATAAAGTCCACCAGACGTAATGTTTAGCTTGAGATTGGTAATCGTTTCGATTACAGGTTTGCGTGGGTGCAAACACCGGCTATTTTTACAATTACCGCCATCCCTAGGGCGCACCTCTAGTATGTTCTGTTCCTACCAGCGATGGACTCAACCATCCCGTCAGGAAAATGGGTGTTATTGAGACACAAGTCTACTTATCACCCAGCCAACCAAAACCCTTTTGCCATCACTGTGCTCGTGACAATCGCGAGCACCTTTTTAAGACACTTTAAAACGGAGAGATCTGATGGAATTCCGGAAAAAGCGTGTATATCAAGTCGATGCTCTTTGTTTAAAAAGTGGTGCAATTGATAAGAATCTATTTTTATATTGAAATAAACTTACTGGAGAAATAAAATAAACTTTAAATTTATCTGTCATAAGAATTTCATCCAATATTTTCTCTATAATCTCTTATTTTACAGACATTATTAGGAGTTGTTTTTACTAACATCCCAACACAACATAATCCACATCATGACAACCGCTTTCCATATCCTCTGAGGAGAACGATACAACTCAACACACAAAATCCAAACCATTCATAGTGTCGGGATGGCAAAGATCTGTCGGGGGGGGCGCCCAGCCAACCATTGAGTATAACCCCAAGCACTCGTGATAAGCAAAACTATGGAAAGGAAGCGGACAGTTTATAAAAAAAATCATTTATAAATATAAATAAAGTTTTTAAGAAAAAATGGCGAAATTTGAAAGAATCAGTTTTTATATTGAAATAAATATAATTAAGTAACAAAATAAATTTCAAATCTATTTTTCGCCAGAATCTATAAGCCAACATTTCGGCTAAGTTCTATTATTTTACTGATATTATGCGATATTTATACAGCTTTACTTTGAATCCCAATTTGCACACACAATAGAAATAACTTCGGTGAGAAAATCCTGTTTTCTGGATGACTGCAGCGCCCTCAATTCAGTGGCGGATTTTGACATTATCAGACCACAGGCGCAAAATTATTTTGAGGCCCCTTCCCTAACAAATGTCGTAAATTCACAGTTGGTTTAGCACAGTGATGTACATCGAATTGGATTTGAGGCCCCCTCAGGGTCTGCAGATACGAGGCGAGCGCCTCTACAGCCTGTGCGAAAAACCGCCATTGCCTCAATTCAGGAAATAAGAATTATGCTAATAATTTAGCTTTGCTATTGTGAACAGATTTCGGACATTTGTATACATAATATATTTTTTTAATTTGTATATATTTCATTCACCATCCGAGAGTCTGTAAACTAGAAGAATAATCTAGAACCTTTTGAAACTAATTTTAGACAATAATCATCAAGTAAGTGGAAACAGAAACTGCAGATTTTTTGAGAGAAAACTGAGTAAAATTATTGAACACTTTTACTTAACATAAAATGTTCCATGCTTGAAAGGATGGAATTTTGCCATTGATTTTTCACTCGTTTCTTATGTGCTAGAGCTCTTCAAATTCGTTGTTTTGTGTTCCCGATAAAAAATACAATATTTTAATATTCCCAAAACTTAATATTCAATTGATTGATTAATTTTAATTAAATTTTAATTCCATATTAGGGCATTATCTGGTAGTCCACTTGAGAAAAAATTCATTGCTAGATACACATTAATATTTTAATGAATTAAAAATTACATTAGAGTCTAAAAAGCAGAAAATAAATATTTTATCAAAAATATAGAGTTCAAAACAAAAACAGTAAAAGTGAGAGTCGTTGAAAGCAATGCGATAAAGAAATTAAACCTCTATGAATATCGCAAGAAAGAAAATTTCTAAGTGTTCATTAAAAAATAAAATATACATCAGCAGCAACTGAGACTGACCAGAAGTCAGGATTGGTCTTACTAGTTGCGGGGGCCAAATGCCATTTTGGAGCCCCGCAACCGTAATTGCCACTAAATGCGGGCCACTTCGGATAACCCCGATACATTTAAGTTTTAATATATAATATACATAATAAAAAATAAATAATATAAAATTTTAATAAATAAAATAATACTTATTGGTAAAATTTTAATAAGTTTAAAATGATAATTTTAATAACTTCACTTACTTAAAACTTAATTTTTTAAAAAATTCAAGAAATGATAATTTTTTTGTTTTTATGATTGAATGCATTACGGAGGAATTGAGTTCTCAAGGGAATTAAAAGCCTTATAGTTATTTGTTCATGATCACTGAGGAACACAAAGTACGAACGTATTTAACTAAAGAAAACAATCCAGAAACCTAGAAAAAATTTCAATTTTTGACTTCTGAAACAGTCAGCCGGTTCCAAGAAAAAATTGGTCTGTAAACGAATTTAAAAGCATGAAAAATTTCCTGAGAATAATGTTTTGAAATCAAAATGATACTCGATTTTAACTTGACTAAGTTTGAGTACGTTCTTGGTTGCACTTTGCGCGAGGCCCTACTTGGAGCAATTGGTCCATTCGGCTAAAGGCAGGCCCCGCCAGAAGTGCCCAGCACTGGTACTCATGTCCACAAACCAATCTTGATAAAATATACAAGGTGTCGGGGGAATATCTTCATTATTCTAAACATTAACAAAAAATATGAAAAGGTGAAAGGAAATGCTGTTTGAGAAAAAAGAATGGAGAAACCTAGCAATTTTCTTCTAGTACCAATTTTCTGAGTGAGATGAAGCTAATTACTTGGCGGCTGTAATAAGAAACGAACATGCGACCTCCCAGAAGTATGTAGCACAGTGTGTATTGCAGTTAGGGGAACAAAAGAAACGAAAACCGTGCAAAGAAAGTCCCGCCTGATGCAGTGGAGAATCCAAGTGGGTGTATGGAGCTGCGCCCCCCCCCCCACACACACACACACGAGCTAAACCAAAGTTCTTAATTTTATTTAAAATCACAACAGCTGTTTTTTCTTAATCTCCATTTTAAAAAAAATGCAACATTTCATCCTGGCTTTTGACAGGCTCAAAAATTTTCCCACTTTTGCAGTCATTCCACTCGCATTTGTAGCGTTGGCGCGGTCAAAATCATGTTTTTGCTAGTTATTACATAGGTTTTTTTATTGAATTATCGAAAATATTGTAGTGATCTTTATTATTCTTATTGTCAGGTGAGTAAAGTCTGTAAAATTAAAGTGCTTTGGTTTACATAAGCCATATGGTTTGACATTCGTCACGAAGATGCAAAATTTTTTATACCTCAGCAACCCAAATCCTGGATTCGCCACTGATCTGATGTATCATACAAGTCCACCAAGTATGTCTCCAATTTATGCATGGAAGCAGAAATTTAAAGACACAGGAAATGTTAAAAATTGAGTACAGACTGGGCATTCTTCCTAGTACTAAAGGAGCTCACGTAAAGATACACTGAATGTACAGTGAAAAAACTGTTAGATTTCTTCATTCTTTTGCGGCAAACGCTCTTCATTTCACTTTTTCGCATATTTGTTATTAATGTTTAGAATAATAAAGGTCTTTCTCGGACACCCTGTACCATGAGTGTGATTAAATTTCCAATTTTCGTAGACCATTTGTATCAGTGCCTGAAGCTTTTACGATTTTTGCATTGCCCGCCAGATTTTCGATATAAAAGTTATCTTCCATTTTTTAAAACACCTACAAATGCGTGTTCTTTTTAAATATTTTTAACAATATTTTTTTACAAATTATTTTTAGAAAAAACCATACCAAAATTTAATTGCTGAATTCTTAATTTTCGTATTTATTAACACCGTATCTATTTAATCTTACAATATTCCTTTGAGCAATCGCATGCAGAAAAATAGTATGATATCGCAGCACAACATAAAACAATATTGGAGGTAGATATTAGATGACACTCTCAATTGGGTTTATAATCTGGCAATGATAAACCGGAAATTGACTCTACTGGATTGTGAAAGGAGGCATACCTGTTTAGAATTTAGAAGGTATGGCACTTGATTTCTCTAATGACTCCGAATGAAAATAAAATTCAGAAGGGTAAACAAAAAGGGTTACAATTTCGACATAAATTTACAAAAATAAAAGAAAATACTACACCGAACCAAGAATCAACCTCAATTCGTAGCTATGTGAGACAACTCATGAAGTACATGCTAATAAAAATCAAATAGAATTAAGAACAACTTCAAAAGAAGAGGCCGAGATAAGACAGTCCAGAAAATTCTAAAGCAATGACAACAACAAACGTAAAAGAAATTGAAGGATTGACTTTTTTTGGTTTTGGTACCCGCGAGTGGAATTGGCGCTCAAGGAGATTGGAAGATATATTCACATCCGAGATATTTCATATGCCGATAGTGACAGATTTGAATACGTTCCATCGTTTCGTTTGCCAAATGTCTACTTCGACGAAATCTAATCGCAGTGATGTATTGCAAACAAAAGGCTCAATTTCTCTTGAACTAGAACATCGATATGGTTTATTGTAAGTTCATTTAAAAGCTGGTGGGATGAATAAGTTTTTGTTAAATTAACGATTGTGCGAGTAGCTGGATAGGTTATTGGTTTGGGATATTGACGGTTACAGATTTTAGCTGTTATCAGGGCCCTTTTGAAAAATCTCAGCGCCCTGGGCTAGAGATAATTGACGCCCATCAGAATCGTAACTAGGAATATGAACGCCAGAGGCCTAAAAATGCCTACTGAATAAAATAAGTTAAGATAAAAAGAGAGAAAAGTCACCTGTTCTCTCTAATTAGCGCCTTATAGTTTGACAAAATGAAAATTTTTCATATTTAAAATTGTAATTAAATAATTTCTTTGGTTCAAAATTAAAATAAAATCAGGGTCGTAAATTTGCAAGCGCCTCTGTATCAATGGCTTCGCTCGGCTACAGCCCAATTAGACCATTGGATAAGATAGTGGCTGTAATTCTACTTTGCACTTCGCCAATGATTCAGCGCTTGTTGCTCACCGTCAAATCCAGACGTCCCGATGAAAATAGTGTCACCTTACAGAATTTGTTTATAGATGTTTAAAAAAATTCACAAATTTGGGTCTTTTTTGGATATGGGATGAGGAGGGTCTTCTATAAATAATAACGCGTAATCAGTTAGAGATAGGACATAGCTGCTACGGTGTTTTATTCCTCTATGGTCTCATCTATCAGCCCTTTACGTTTGACAGATTGAAATTCACCCCGTTTAATGTCCATGGATGGATACTGAGTGTTTTTCTAAGCTAATATGATTAAATATGGACCATTCCTGACTGGAAAAATGGAAATAAAACTTATTTAGAATTCTATTCTCTCCTTGCATAAACACCATTATCATATATACATGCAATAAGGGGCGGCTCTTATATAAGCAAAGTGGAACTGAAGGACCCTCAGCTTTTTTTCTGTGTGCAAATTTAAACTCTTATTAATTTAATTTTGCACGCATTATTTAAATCAGACATCAACAATCTATAGCAATTTTCCTTCTAAAAGCAAATAATAAAATTCATTCTTGAGACATTCTGAAGAGGGAAGAACCCTAGAAGTACTATTATTTCTGCAGATATTAGAGTCTATAGATCGGCGCTCTGCACTGCGCAGATTCGTCTATGAGTGACAGAACAAGGGTTTCAAATTTTTTCCACTCACGGCGTTTCACAAAGCGGAAAAATTTTTTACGAGCCTATGATCTTGAAACGAACAAGAAAACGTTGGATTAATTAACGATAAATAATAAGTAATTTAAAACAACAGTTAATTATATAGATAAAAGGATGTAGAATTAAATTTAATTAAATTAATTTTAAAAATAATTCTTTTTTTAATCCAAATTATTTTTTTCAACAGTGAGATGATTTTTTCAACAATTTCAAATCTTAAAGAATCTAAAAGAAGATAGCGCAGAAAAAGTTTTTGAAGGCCCTATAATTTTCCTATATTTATATTTACTTTAACTTTACATTGTAAATCTTTTTATTATACTTTATTCTTACTTTTAAATATTTACCCAGCTACTGCTGGGTAAATATTTAAAAGTAAGAATAAAGAATACAAGAAACACAACTGAAAAAAATCAAATTTGCGCATAAATTTTTAACTAAAATTGATGAATGACAAAATTTACCCACTTCAGGTCAAAAATATAATAAGTAAATTATTTTATTAATTAACTATTAAATTATTGAAGGCGAATTCAAAACTGCGAGCATTAAGTGTTGCAATGTCGCATCACTCCGCCAGTCTAAAATTAAAAATTATAACATCCCTCTCCCCTCTTAAGATTTCAACTCACAATCCTGTATGCCTGAAATATTAACTCAATCCAACGCAAATTGATTCCAGTAAGATGCAGCCCATCCATTACTCTAACGATAACACAATAAGATTTTTTTTCAGATTAAAAACTAAAATAAGTTATGTATACTCAACATGGGGACATCTGCATATTTATGAAACTAACATTTTTCTTCTCGGATCGCAACGGTTTCTATTCTGAAGTTACTCGTCTGTTTCTTTCATCTTTTATTCATCGTTTGTCTGAGCAGCTGGACTTTCGATTCAGACACTTTAAATATTTGAGCATATTAGTTTCATCTGTGCATTTCAAAGACAAATTTACTGGTATTGTTGCTCGTCTTTTACTTTCTTGCATAATATATATATATAAACAGAAAGTATTGTTGTTTTGCATCTTATTGCGTTTATTTCATTTTAATGAGTTATTCTGTGTTTTTCATGCCCTATTCTGTTATTTTATTCTAATTTATGTTTAATCTGTTATTTGCGATTACTTCTCTGCAGTGTTTCCGTTTATCTTTAATGTCACCAAGAGGTGGCACTACGGTATGTGGTTTACATTTTTTACTATGCAATCATTCTGATCGCATCACCAGTGCCGATGGGAGGCAAATTTTTATTCTCTACTATCAACACCTCTACCGACAGGTCGCATATATTTTTTGTTTTTCGCACTTCCCCCCACCCGCGACCTGTCCGGACACTCTTAAATTATCATACTCCTGCAATATACCGTTCATATCAATACCTTTTACTCTATCTAATAATAGCAGTCCTACAAATAATAGATGATTCCTCAAAGCTGTGTGTATTTTGTATTAGCCGACTTTGGCGTCCAACTGGTTCGCCTGGGAATATTGATCGCGTTTAATTTCAGTTAAATCTCTTACGCAAAACTCGATGTTCATGAATTCATCAGAAAAAAAATCATTAAAAAGTTCTTTTAAGTAATCGTTTGAGACATATATATTTTTATTTTAAAGTGGTGCAAAAATCATTTTTGCGCTACATTTTCGAAAGTTATCGTCGAGAAACGCCAAAATTTTGCTAAATTTTTAATTAATTAAAATTCTCACAAAATCTTTTAAAAGATTCGCTCCGACGTGCACATTCCCACTGTATCAAATTTGGCAACTCAAGGTCCACTCCTGTTGAGAGCCAACAGAGACACACATTCGCTTTTATTTTTAGAAGAGATATAATCGTATGAATGCAGAAGTTTAATCTTTAAAATTTTTCTTCGTTTTGAATTGGTGCACGCATCAAAGATTAATCTTCATCTTTCAATGCAAATTCCTCTTCCAAAATTATTTTTCTACCTGTATTCTTTTTTATAGGCAAAATCGATAAAAACTGTCAAAAGGGCTGCAGCAAAATTAATTCCTTTAATCTAGAAAAAAAACTAACCTTCTCTGTGTTGCTGTTATTGTTGATAATAAGTTTCAGAATATGAGCTAATCAATTTAAAATGTTCCACTTACTATATCTTACTATATTAAATACTTCTACCTACAATATTCTGTTGATTTTCACCTGATGTCATGATCATTTGTATCAAAGCGTTAAACAAATTATGAAAAAAACTTACGTGCATGTCCTGGTGATGTTCTTGACATTATGAGCTTTATGAGTGTGTGAGAATGCAAAAATTTGATACATATGCTAACAACATCTAAAAATAAATGTGTTCTAAAGATTTTTGTGAGCATTTACTATACATTAATCTCAAGCAACAATCGAAATTCGTATTTCAATCATATATATTTAAAGCAAGTTAAATTTTTAATATTTTTCTCGTTCAGCAAAGAAAAATTTTAAGTTTATTAAAATAGGTCAAAATTAGCAAGTTTTATTTTTCTAAAATCAAAACTCTGAAAAGAATTCTCTTGCGAAACGTTGCACTCTACCTCTTAATTAAAATAGTTTTCAGAGTTTCTGTGTAATTTTCACCGTGAAGTGTTTTCTTTAGTGTTTTAATAGCTGAGTGACATCTTCCTCATTTTTCTTTTACTGTCGACGGGGTAAGAAGTAAATTTTAAAAGTCACAAAGACTGTTTTTTAAACCTTAACATCAAACTAGCCGATTTAATTAAAGATAATATTTAATGACAATTAGTATAACGATTAATAAAGAGTTATTTGTCAAATACAGTTTGCACAGTACTACATTGCCAGCATTGTCGGTACATTATTATGATAAAATTTTATGATTTACAATAATTTACCTAACGTTTCTGTGGTAATCGAGATTACCTAGAAATCGTAGACTCGCAATCAAACATTTAGCCATTAAATTCCAGATTTTTTGCCAGCTAAAGAAAAATTGACCATTTAAATCGAAAAATTTTCTTCCTCGTATCAAAGTGTATATAGAAAATTAAATTTTAATACGAAGCATTCATTACCGACAAATGAAAAAATATATAGATGAAGATTCAGATATTTAGTTATTGTTTAGCAACGGATTCGGAAACCCTCCGCGCTTTTGCGCATGCGCCTGAGTTATTTTCATCAAAATAGGGGGAAAGTGCAGAATGGAAGGGTGGTGTTTGCATTTTACTGAGCGTAATCTAACAAAGAACTCCGGAAATGCGCTCATATGACTCATTGCCTGACACCCCTTTCCGGTGTAAAATCGTCCAAAAGTGCTCATCTCGGAATCCGTTATTGTACGAATAATTTTAATTAAGTGATTTAAAACAAAATGGTATTTTTTGCATATACTGCCGTTATAGGATTAGACAGATGCACACTTGCAAACTTTTTGCAATTCCAAAATTCAACTAAGTGGCACCGTCTGAAGTCTAGACACATAGCTGAAAAAAATTTGATTTATTTTATTAACATCTCATGATGATATAGAACTTAACGGCCGTTTATCTTTTTTTAAAAAGTTCTAATTTTCAATATAAGGCACTGATTTTCTCCATAAGTCACCGATGTTACCGTTACTTTCACAAAACATTTCATATTGTTATTGAAATTCACTTTTTATTTGCACCTTTTCACATTTTGCTAATCTGTTGTAAATCCTTTGCAGATCACTATCCTCATGGCTCAGTTCTCAATGGCCGAGAACCCTGCAAGATCTCATCCCTTCTACAGAATTGCGGACATCTGCATGGCCTTGAATTTCACCTTGGATCCTGTGGTCTACGTCCTGTCCAGGCGCCCCCACCGACGGGGGCTGCGTAAGCTCCTCAAGCCCCTCTGCCAGTCCTGCTGGCCGCAGGAACCTCGAACTCCTTCAATGAAATCTTCCCAAGGTACGCCTCAACCTATCTGGAGTAAGTAGCTTAGTTCCTCTCCTGTCCTTAGAAGTTCCTTTAGGAATTCCTTACCACCTAACATTGAAAATATCTGTATACAGACGGGTGCAAAAGTAGGTATGGTATTTTGTAGAAAAACAATTGTTGAAGTATGTCACAATGCGGATGATATCCAATTAAAAATACGAGAAATACAAAAAGAACGAGTTCTTAAGTTTGCAAATTAATGGCATACGGTATTTGCACATTCCTACAGTCGATTTTCTGCCCTTCTGCCCATTTTGCTATAAAAGATTCTCATTGATCTCAGTTTTCATCCATGCTTCTCTAAAGAAATGACATCTCATTAATAATTCAATATTTTCTGGTAAATATTTTATCTTTCATAACACCCAAAAGAAGAAACCTTTTGGAATAGGATCTGGTGATCTGTGTGGTCATTCAACTAAATCTCTTTGACCTCACCTACGGGATAATTCTTTGTCAGGAAAGTTGAGTACTGTTACAGCAAATTGAGGAGGAGTTCCATTTTGCTGTGAATAGAAATCTTCATTGTTATGCCGTGTCCCAGTGTAGTATGAAGCAGGTTGTAGTTAACAGTTTTATTGAAGAAGAAAGATTCAATATTCACACACACACATTTCAAGTGAAAGGTATACCCGAATAGTAACCTCAAATTGGTTTAACTGTTATTCAATTGTTACACAGGAGTTTTCTTTTGAGTCATAGGCACGAATATGCCCACTAACATCTCCTAAAAGTTTAATACTCATTTCATCGGAACAACCAATTTTTCGAGTGATGCCACCACCTTGTCTTTCTTCATTAAAAACTAGCTGCAAGTAAGTGCTGTAGAATTGCAAATGGCGATCTGGATTATTCTCTAAAAACCCATGAAGTAATTTTGGCTGATATATTTTCGAACCGAAATGCTAAATCGGAGGCCTAAAGATCTGCCGAAAATGTCACAATGACAGATGCCTTCTCTAAAAGTATTTCGGTGTATTGGAGAAATACCAAAGAAAATAACATTTGTTAATTTTTCATGGGTGGTAAAACGAACCGTTCGACTAGTTTTAGACACAATACTGACGCATCTAGTTTATGCTCAACCAGTTTTATCAAGTCTATCGCTTAATCTGAATCTGTTAATCCAGTTGGTGGAAGTGTATAGAATTCATCAGCTCATTTCTGTTGAACCATTCAAGAATCCTCTCTATTCCAGTGTTAATTCATTATTCATTTTCCTTGGCTTAGGTTGAATTCCCAGTCTTTGTTATCTGAAAAGAACATAAAGAATATAAAACAGTAAAAGATATAAATTATTAATAAAATAATACAATACACAAAGTAAATTAAAAAGACTTATTCTGTTAACTATATACCTACTTTTGTACCTCTGTAGTAATTAGTTCATCACTAACTTAATGGATTCAGTTCATGGTCACGTGATAAAAGTAAAACGGTACTTCACCAGTTCGAATTCTGGATATACTGCGCATTCTACAGTCGTTGCTTAAAAAGGCAAGAGCAATTCTTTTGCTGTATGAAATAGTTGTTTATTTTTTGCCGTATATTTTCATTAGTAATTTATTTCCAATCCTTACATTAAAATTTAAATGAAGCTTGTAACTTTTTTTTGTTAGTTCTTAAGCTTTGTCTAATTTATTTAATATCGTTTTCTATCTATATCAGAATTATTCGTGTTCGCTAGCACTAAAAGAATAATTCAATCAAATATATGGAAGTTTTTAAAATTTATATTATTTTTAGTTAGTTTTACTTAAATTATTTATTAGAATACTTTTTGTTTTTAATAAGGTAACAGTTATTGAGAAAACTTCAATACCTAAAAGAGCGCAATAGACAGCATGAAATAGATTTAAACATTTCCCGTCGAATTTGCACAGTCCATGCTTTTAATTACTCAGCATTGACGAATGAAAACGTAAAAAACTTTTTTGTAAGTCATTTGTCTTTCTCTTTTATTATATAACAGCCAAAAGCTGAACAAGAACATATTTTTTACTCATAAAGTTTATGCAAAATGTAACAATGTAGGTACTTTCGAATTAACTGCAAATTCCATTGACAAATATTGTTTGGCGATTACTTTCGTATTAACAGCATATCATTGGCGAATATTGCTTGGCGATTACTTTCGTATTGACAGCATGTCATTGGCAAATATCGCTTGGAAGTTCATTGGCAAAAATCGGCAATTCGCCAATGGCATGCAGTTCATACGAAACTACAGTATAAGATGTTTTTTAGTAGACATGAGCAGTTACGTTGACTGTGACGTCACATGAACTGACTCCATTGTCGATTTTAAAAAATAGATTTATGTTCTGTGATAGTATAATATTTGTGTCATTTTTTATATGTGTGTAATTTACTATCAATTTGAATAGAAAAAGCAGATATGCATGTTCCTCTTATTGATGAATACTTTAGATATCTTCGTTTGCACTATTAACACCACTGCTTAGGTGTGAACAGCTAAATTTTCCTACAAAATTCACAGAAAAAGAAAACTTGAAAACTCAACCTCCATCTATTCAAGCATATACAGGGTATTTCAAACTTCGCTGTAGTTACGTTAAAAAGTGACAGAACATAAGGAACATAAACGTGGAAGCGCTAAAGCCAATCTGTCCCATATTATCTTATGAGTACGATAACTAGAGCGATTTTGATTGGATTTGAACCGACGAGTATGTTGTATGTAAGGTGCAGGAGAATGCAACTGATGACAACTTTCTAAAGAGGCGTCATAAGCTCAGGTTAAAAAGAAGTCGAAGCTAGGAACTGGAAATCACTTTTCAGTTCCTAAATTATAAATAAAAAATGCTTTGAATAAAAAAGTTATCTGTTATGATGCGGTGATAATTCGCCGAATTTGAATTATCTTTCGATCTTTAATCGTAAAGCGGGACTAATGGCCTCTCCTTTATTTTAAAGCCGAGAAAAAATTTGAATTCCATCTGGGTTGGATTTCCATTAGGCCCACTAGGCCATAAAACTCAAATACCATTATCGGGTAGGGCGACAGAGCCTCTCTCACAAAAGCGAAAACCATAAAATGGAGGAGAGTGGTTGGGAGTCATTCTGGGGAAATCAGGGCGGGTGTGAGCCGTTTTGAAAGCAGAGGATGGAGAAGGCGCAGTGACATAAGGCAGAGGTTCCCAACCTGTGGTACGCGTACCCCTGGAGGTACACGAAGGATCAGCTGGGGTACGCGAACTCCAAGTCGGTAATAGCGGGCACAAGAAAACAGAAGGGATTAAAAATGTTACAAAATTTTGTTTCCCCGTTCTTGTAAAAAGTAAAAGGGAAAGTTGTGCAAGCAATAAACCTACCTTCAAAATAAGTAAAAAAGAAAGCAAAAGGAAGTGTAATTTTTAGCTCTCCTTATAAGTTAATGAGAAATCAGTGGCGAATCCAGGATATGGGTCTGGGAGGGGCTGAGGTCATAAAAATTTTGTATCGTCATGACGAATGTCAAACCTCAAGGCTTATGGAAGCCAAAACACTTCAACTTTACAAACTTTACTCACCTGACAATAAGAATCATAAAGAACACTACAATACTTTCGATAATTTAATAAAAAAATACAGTGAAATAAGTAGCTAAAAAATGCTTTCGGCCCTGTCAACGCTACAAGTACACGTGGAATGACTAGAAAAGTAGGGAAATTTTCGAGCCTGTCAAGCCAGAAAGAAATATTGTCATGTTTTTATTATATTTTTAAAGAAAGGGAAATTAAGAACAAACAGTAGTAGTGATTTTAAATAAAATCAAGAATTCTGGTTTATCTCTGGGAGGAGCTGCAGCCCCATAGCCCCCTCCCCCTGGATTCGCCACTGGTTCAGAATATGCATTGTGCTTGTCTAGTTCTATCAGCTACTAGCGTAACTAACACGAATTTTGAAACACCTTGTATTTTTAAAAACATGGAACAAATAGTTGAAGTCAGCCTCCTAGAACTTCGCCGGTTGGTTCAGAACATGCATTGTGTTGGTTCAGAGCATGCATCTAGGCAAGCACAATGCATGTTCTAAACCAACTGTAACTAACGTAACTATCACTAATTTTTTAACACCCTGTATTTTTAAAATATATATTTGCAATTCAATAACAGAAATTTGTTTTAAAGCAATGATTCTCAATCTGTACTGCGCCCCTTGTGGGAGGATGAAATAATAAAACAGGCAAGTAAAGATGTAAAGAGCCTGAAATAATTCGAAAAAAAATACTTATTTTTAAAACCGAAGTAAGGAAAGATGATACCTGTTCATAAAAAATGCAAACGCTATCCTTAAAAATAGATTAATGTTTGTAAGTAACACGAAAGGTATTTTGATACAAGTTATTAAAAATAATAAAAAATCAGTAAATTTGGCAAAACTTTTTTTCAAAAAAGCATTCAAAGCTGTAAACAATTAAAACTAAATGAAAAAATGAGTCTAAAAGAGTAAAAGATTCAAAAATACTATTTTAAAATTTACAGATCTACATTGGAGGTTAAATAACCGAATTTGTTTCGACTGTATAGGTAATATTTTTATATTAAATATCTACTAAGATTTTAGTTTTTTCTACTTACATCAGGTTATGTTATATTGGTTTTACAACAAATGTAAGCAAGCAATCTGTGCTGTACAATGTGTACTGCAAACAATCTGTTAATTGTGTACAAAATCTAGAAAACTATTTGTTTTATTGCTTAAGTGAATTTGTTGAAAGTAAATGCTTAGTTTAATTAATAGCTTAGCTTTACAGAAAATATTTTGTTTCTTTCTGTATGTCGTATAATTCCCAATTCTCTGTCACATAATTCCAGTCTGAAAAATTCTAAAAGATTTTTTTTTTTGAAAATTCAATATTTTTAAGTTCTCTATAGAACTCAAAATTATTTTGTACGGAAATTCAATTCCATTCTCGTCCCCCAATCTTGAAATATTAAAGGTTGTTGACCCTCTCTGTTTTAAATGTATTGCTGTCAGTCTCTAGACAACCCACTTATTCAGCCCTGTCGCTTGTCAGCCAGAAATTATATTACTAGAGTTGCTGATTGTTGTAATCTAATTTTAAACTTAGCGTTGAAAAGCATTCAACTGTACAATAGTTCTTTGTGTGTTTATTCATATCATGACACACAGAAAATTAAACAATCCATTCTTATATCCATCTTAATCAATAGAAGTATCGAAGAAATGTCAAAGAAATAAATTGATTATAATTGACAAAGAAGAAAAGGAGAGCACTTCTTTTCATTTCAATCGCAGCATCATTCTATGCTGTTCTTATAGAATGGCTTCCGTAATTGAATCTATGAATTCAATTACTTTCAGTTTGAATCGATAAAGTAAATAATTTTGCATCCATTTAATTCGTGCATATACCGCGGGGAAATTTATTTTTGACTGTCTTCTTAAAGAAAAAAGGTGAGAAAAGAATGAATAACAGATAAGAAATGTCAATTAATTAGTAATCTTAATTAATCAAAGCTTTATTATTAATATCAATTAATTTGATTAATTTAATTTTGAATTGAACTTACTTGTACGATTTCGTTGTACATTGTGACAAAACTACACATCCCTCCGAGTCGGGGATCGAACCCGCGTTCTTAGAATTGGAAGGCGAACGCAAAACCACTGTACCGAACGTGGCTACACACGATGAGACAGGTGGTTCATAAAAACCTCTCCTACGTCAATTTTGCAGGAATGGTATCCGAAACAGTTTGCGCGGAAATGCTTTCGCGGACTTGTCGTTCAAACCTTGTCGTTCAGGTAGTTCATAAAAAGCTTTCTTACGTAAATCTTGCGGCAATGGTTTCCGAAACGGTTTGAGCGGAAATGCTTTCGCGGGCAGCCTATAGAAATTGAAATGGCAACCTTTCCGCAACCTTCTTTGCTATCTGGGTAGGTACTTAGAAGGACCTTATTAAAGATAGATTAAAATAGTGGCGAGAAGAGAGGTATAATTTTCCGTATTAAAAAAAAACTAAACTAATCAGAAAACTTTTGCCTGATTATGATATCCGTTCCATGCCCAGGTAGCACACAATATTGTCTAATATCATAAAATTCGAAAAAGTAATATTGTACAATATTTTTCCCAATATTGAAACAGTGTAAAACGTAAGACTTTTTCAATACTGTACAATGTTTTTTTCATAATATTGGATAATGTCATATAATACTGTATAATATTATACCTATTAAATAATATTGTACTATACTGAATAATATTATATAATGTTGCATAATATAAAAATATAGTGAATATTTTAAAAAATACATTTTAGAAGCATGAAAAAATATTATTCACTTCATTCCAATGTGCTGAACTTATATGGGTAACAATGTGCGATTTTTTGAACACCTCTACTTACAGAGAGCTTTGAACCGGGACCTTCAGCATACCAACCAAAAACCTTACCACTGAACCAGCTAGACTTGCGCCAGAGAGCGTAAATGATGATAATAAAATTTAGTTAGAGTTTAGATCTCTACGAAATTTTATGCACATTAACAATTCATAAGAATAGTCTTTTTAATTAAATTATCTTTTATCGTTAGAATTTCGAGTTCAAAATGAAATTAGAAGTCAAAGAGGAAGCAATTTTAGCTCTTATATCTAAGTTTGCTAATTTAATAAATTAAGACAATAAGGTTTAAAAGTAATTATAATAATATATTTGAAAGGTTTTCAAATAATTTTGAAATTTATTTATTCCTCTTTCAATGTATTACGAGACACCTTTAACATTTACAATAACAGTATTGATTGAAAATCAAATACAAGATTCGCAACAATAAATTACGTGCATATTTTTACGATGCGAATAACGCTCAATTTTTTTCACAGAACAATAGATAATCCATATGTGAGAGCTGTTTTATGGTTAACTTCATTAGCTGAATCCGGTCCGCCTTTTATATACAGTAAAACAAAATGATTGTGTGAACATTATTATTCAAAGGAACATTTTGTAAAATATTTTTTCGGACATATTATTCAATGTTGATTAATATAGTGTTGCGGTATCATACTGCTGCCATCTTTCGACTGTGAGAATAACTTCACTTAAAATATTGAATAACACTGACGAATGAAGAAATTAAATATTGTATGCATTGTATTCTATAGTATGATATAATATTCAGCATCTTAAAGAATAATTGTTCCAGTGGAGTTTTAGGAAATAAAACCTCCAATCGAGTGATATCCTGAGTTAAAATGAAGATTTTTATAAAAAAGCATTGTTTTTATATTTGTGAAAATTTAGTATTTCGGAAATACTGATACATACAATACAATACTTTGTTACGGTATTCGGTGTTCCTCGGTGTTCATAATATTATATAACATTGTGCAAATATTATATGATATTTCTGTGCTACTGGGGTGGGAACACATTTTTTCGATATGGAGACCGATCTTAAATGACAAAAGAGAACAAGATTATCTTCTGACAAAGTGAAAAAAATTAGCTTTTTTAAACTATAATTATTGAATTTTTTTTATCTTTTTCTTTAATTTTTTTTTTGTTTTGTTTTTGTACCTTGTATGTTCTCGATGTTATACTATTGTTAATATACCTACTTATCTCTTTTATTTAAAAAAAAGAAATGTCATGGTTTTTGTTTTAAATTGGTTCATATTTAACACTATATATTAATAGACATTAGCTTTGAAGAATCTCCATCTGCAACAAAATTGCTCGTTACCTACAGTTTTGGTTGTTCATTTTAATTTTGTACGTTGTTTCTTAAAGCAATTTTAAAAAGTAATGACTTTTATAAAATTTAAAAGACTGTTAGCAACAGTTTCATTTTCATTTTGTTTCTAAGTATTTCATCGCATATTTATATTTCAAAATATAAATATTTTCTGTTTAAGTATATTTTTTAAATTGCTTTATTCTGAAAATTCTATTCATGTTCTACGTTTAATTTTTATGTTTTTTTTACTAATAATTATTCTTTTGTTTAAGTTACTTATTTGTTTCGGACAAAAAATTTTCAAAGTAAATATATTTATTCATAGAAAATCCTATCAATATTATATACTTTTTAAACACATTATATTAAAAAATGCATTATAAATAATTTTATTCTAGGTAATGGTAAAAAATCATATATATATAGGAAGTTTTAAAAATACACACATGTAACACATGCTAATAGAGTCGGCAAAGCAGAAATCTCGTATCATCTCCGATTGCCGGCTACCCAGTTCCATCCGGGCGGGAAGGGATCAGTTGCCGACTGTATCAGGTACAAAAGTATCAAGTAAAAGTATCAGGTACAAAAGTATCAAGTAAAAGTATCAGGTACAAATGAGTATCAGTATTAACCTGTACCTGAAACAGCAAAACCGGGTATCAACCCAACTCTAATATAGGGATAGGATAAGACGCAGTTGGATGACTTGATCTTCCAACTGAATCCAATGCTATCCCGTTGTAAACTCGGTTTATACCAAGATAATGGAATATTAAACTTTACCAATACTTTACCCATTTTTCTGAAATGTCTGCATGTCAATTGACCAATCTATAAAAAAAAATTATACGTTAGTAATGTATCAGGCCATTGCTCGTTTTTTATGTATTAATTTATCTTTTACATATCTTTTCTTCTGCATATTAATTTATCAATGATATATCCTTTCTTTTACATATTAGTTTATATAACATGTTTTTGTTATAATTTATCAGAAGGAAGCAAAACTACTAAAGAAGCAACCCAAAACAGCACCAGTAACAGTTCCCAGAAAGACTGCATCATTCTCGAGCAAATGAACAAGATGAATCCTAAGCTTCGCATCATATTCAC
>BGPR01015629.1:0-36280 GCA_013235015.1 Araneus ventricosus | reverse complement strand
TTTTCTTAGTCATAAAATTGTTCTCCTGCATGTTTGATTTGTCCTTTCAAAATGCCACCGGAGACGGACTACCCTTCCTCCCCACTTCAACTCCGCTACTGCCTCAAATTTTAATTAGGTTTATTTTAAAGCTAGTGTAAAATAACTAATTATATTTCCTAAATAAATTCTGACCATTTCACGAATTTGAAAGACCTAAGTTTACATTAAAACAGTAAAGTAAAAAAGAAAATATTAAAAGAAACAAATCTCTTCTCAGAAAAACTTGCAGATAAACATTTTTTCAAATCAGAATAAATAATTTTGCGGCATTTTATAAATATACCTTAAAACACCTAATTATAGCACGGTGAAAATGGTAATACTTTAAATTATTTATTTAATTTCTTGTTTTTCCACAAACGTGTCATTTTCCGGAAAAACTCAGATTCAAAATTTCAACCTTCATTTAAATTTTAATGCCACATACAACTTGACCCATACAAAGCCATAGGAGAGAGTGAAAAAAACAGAAGAAAATGTTATTAAACTCTCTCACTTTCTTCGAACTGGCCCGTTCAATGCTTCACTTCTTTCCTCTTTACTCTGGAGACAAAAGACTTCACAATCGATACGACTTTTTAGAAAGAGGGAGGAAAGCTTGACATTTCGATGAAGAAAAAAACTATAAACAATAGTGCTGCAACAGAAAGCCTGCCAATAAAAAAAGGGAGAAAATATCGGATACACAATGGTATTTCCACCACGAAATTTCCGCTCAGAAGTTTTCCGAATCGAAACTGAAAATGAATGAAATGATATATACACTATTTAATATATACATATAAGGCTATCTTTTAAAAAAGCTATATCGATATATCGGAAACGGGAGAAAGGAAACGAGGAAAGAAAGGAAGTGACATGGAGGAAACTGGAAGCAAAAGATACAGATAAAAGAAGTCCTCCCAATTTTCTGCTCGAATATGCACATTGTGAGAAAATTTGGCTTCCATCTATGCTTGTATATAAGGATGGAGATAAAAGAATAACTGATACTGAATATTTAGCTACATTTGCTGAAATTTATACAGAGCTTTATATCTAATGCCGTCGAGGAAGATGATAGCATACAAGTTATATTTTAATTTTTTAATAATTAGCTAAAAATTAAACATACGGTTCTTTCATTTTCGAAATGAGTGTAGTACTGTGATGATTTTTTTTGATGCTAAAACGTCTTTCCGCTCGTTACAATGATCGGTCGAACTTCCTAGTGTGACAAAATACCGTCAGATTGAATCGCTTACAACTACGAAACTAATAATGCGAAAAAAAATGGTTGACCCCACAACGAATAGAACATATTTGTAAGATTTTGTATATAGATGTTTGAATGGTGTAATAAATTCAGAGGTGTTGGCAAAAAAGAAACTCGTGAAATCTTGAGTAATGCAATAAAAAGTTCAAGTTATTGCCTGATATTTGCTTGAAACAATACTTCAATTTCTGTCTAGAAAAATTGTACTGTGGTCAAACTTATTTTATGTAGTTTTCGTCTACGTAGAACTTGAAGAATTGACGTTAGTATTAAGTATTTTCAAATACTTACTTAGGAACGAATAAGAACTACATCATAAATTATTTTTAAAGGAAGAAATGGTTCTGAGCTGATATTTAGTTTACAAAAGATGCATCTGCATTTATATTCAAGCGTTTTCCCAATGATTTTATCGTGAACAATTCCAGTTTCATAAATGTCACTCTCGATCGAAATTTGTGATTATATTTAGGAATAAATGAATTTATTGTATTGGATATCTAACTTAATATATTATTCACAGTATATTTCAACAAATAGATATTAATTAAAAATTTTAATTTATGGTTTGCATTGTATCCTAATTTTCAAGAATCTACGAAATCGTTTTATAATACCAGAAAGATCGACAATACTGGATATTAAGAAACATTCCAGGAGAAAAAGTACCGTACCATAACCTAATATAAACCTTGAAGGTAAAAAATACAATACAAACATTGCGTTTCTTACTGCTTGATAACTAGAAACAGACAGAATTCATCTCAAGAGGAACAGATAAAAATATCATTAATTCAAATTTTCAGTTTATCCAGTCCTTATTTTCAAGAATCTACGAAATCTTTATATGCTACGAGAAGGAACACATATCTTTATATAAACTTTGAAAGTAAAAATAAATTACAAACATTGTGTTTTTAACCGTTTGATAAGTGTTAACAGACGGAATTAATCTCCAGAGGATCAGAAGAAAAAAACATCATTGATATTTAGAAGAAATTGTTGGAAATGAAATACTGGAATATTTTCTAATGCACTTAGAAAATTAAAAAAAATCTACTATAATTTTTATTTATTTTTGTACACATAAGATTGTTTCTCAGTTTTCTATTCTACACTTCTACTTGATTGTATGAATATACTGGCGGGCGATCTTGAGAATTTTTTGTAGCATTTTGCCATAACATGCCACAGCAAACTGCGATATTTCTTAAACTCTTCCTAATTAAATTGCCAGCTTTATATTTTTATTTTACGGATAACTATCTCGTCTAAAATCAATTTAAAAAATAAAGTTATACAATGTTTCATAAATAAATTTAACATTGAGGATATTAACATTGGGAAGGTTTACCCAATTGATTATATTTTCAATACAAAAAATATCCGAGCTAAAAAGCAAGGCGAGACGTTAAAATACACCTCGAGATTATAAAAAGAAAAGTAGCTATTAATATATGATTTTATCTTTGAAATATAACTTACCAACACATAATTGTCATATTTGTTACTTCTCAATGTTTCTAACTACATAAATCAAATAATTTGATATTAAATGCAGGTAATTGATAAAAATTTTATTATATTTATGAAGTTGACTTTTTTGAATACTTATTTCTTTAATATATATCTTAATTGGATTGAATATCGTTTAGGAATTCTAAATAAGACAGAATTAGGCTTCTTTTACGGGATTTTGCGTTGAAAATCAATTCAAGCACTGAAACTGCAAGCTAACTTTTATAAAATAAAGTAATTTGCAAAACTTTCTCCAAATCAAGGATGACAAGGAATTACACCATGAATATTTTAATTATTTTAAAACAGTGAAATTTTCTTAAAAGGTATCTTGAATTCGAAATAAAGAACACTTTATCTTTTTCCTAACTTTTAATTAGAACTCATGGGTTGAATACTATTTATTTCATATTGTTTGGAAGTTGTTTTAAATTTGTTTTTAAAGAAATCTACAAGACAGGATCTTTAGTAAAGTGAATTTTAAGATTCTAAGCTGTCAACTGCAATGAAATTCTGATACAAAAAAACAAAACAGGGAAGATAAATTACATCTAAAGAAAAGAATCGCTTTGTTATCCTTAAGGCTAGTGATTTCAAAAGAAGAAACCAGCATTCGCAACATTCTAATATCAAAGATAAGAACCTAATTTGCAAAGTGTTTAACATGCTCATACAAACATTGCTTATTTCTTGCACTGTAATCTCAGACATTCTTACTTGTTAAAAATAACAATAAGAAATCTCCTTCATCTCATTTGTATCCCATTAACATTTTAATTCTAATTAAGAGCAAAGAAAAACTTATTTTTGTTAACGTACATTCTTCGTACATCTTTCTTGATTTCAGACTCCTCATGCGAGAAAATCTCAGCTGTCATGCTAAGCAAAATGCGTTTCAGCAGCACAAGGGGGGAGAGAAGGAAACAAAATTAACCACAACCTACACTGACACCCTTATAAATTAACCGCAACCCCTAACCAATTTCTCACCGGGCAGACAGCCCAGACACGGCGAAACCCTTTTCCCAGAAGCTAATAAAATCAAGCTCGGTCCCGAACTCGACGATTTAATTTCGGACTCGACTCTGTCCCGCTACTAAAGTTTGTGCTTGACTCTCGCCGCTCTTAGCACTTCCAGTTAAATTTGATGTATAGTCAGCCTCTTTTCTCTGTTATAAAGCGGCCTCCTCGAAACCCGTATTTCATAAAGTCGCGAGATCTTGTTAAGGAGCTTTCGCCCTTTCCATCGAGTTGTTGGAGGAGGGGGATAAATAATAATACCATGGAGTCCGTTGGGTGTCACGCTTAAAATTTAAGTGTTGTTGCGAGAATATATAGTTCCCTGGAACTGGGTATAAATGAATCTTCTGCTAAATCAGTGGGCGTCCATAGATGTATTTGTGGTAACGGCTCGTCAAAACTTGGTAAAGCTGTAAATTTTATTGCAATAAATAGGACAATAAAACCGTTTTAACACATAGATCATATCTTGATTTTCTGAAAACAAATTATAATTCTTTGCTCATAAATTCAAATGGTAAAAAATCATGATTTATAACCTGGACATAGCTTGCGTGTTAACTTGAAGAACTTAGAAGTAAAAATGCAAGAAATATTTGTTATCACGGTGAGAAGCGCGCATCCAAAATCGTCATTTCTGTGCGGTATAGAAAATAGGAAGGAGAGGTATCATATAGGTGTCTAACTAATCAAATTTAATTATTTGGCTAGAATTAAAAGATGACGTGCTGAAACTTTTAAAAATTTTATAATAGGAATAAAAATTAAATTTAAAAATAATTGATTTTATTTTTATACCATATAAATATTTTTAATACAAAAACATTTATTGAAATTAATGTGACGATTCTTGCTATTCTTGTAAATAATTATCACGCACTGAAGAAATTAGAATTTAAAGATTTCTGATGTAGAAATATATTAATCAAGAACTAACATTTGAACTTCAATGTTTATGATACTTGCATGACGTTTCAATTAGTTATGATATGTATCAAATTAATTTTCACTTATAAAATTATAATTAACTTCTCATAGAAACTGATGAAAAGAATTTCTATAATGTCCTCAGATAAGACATCCTGAAATGTTAAATACTTAGAAATAGATGAAAAAAATATAAAGAAACGAATGGATAAATTATCGATGCTTTGCAGCTTTTGCTACAGGGCATAAAAAGAACCGATAACTTATTTAAACTATGTTCTTAAAATAAAAACATTCAATGCGCATGTGGAAATTGTCTTGCTCTAATTAGAAAGCAGATGCATTAATTAAAACGAAGGAAGAAAGAAGCATCCATATCTTGACTTTTAATCTTCTTGTTAGCGAAATTTGATAAGCTGTAGCAGGAAGCATGTTGTAAGTAGCAAGTTTGGAAAAATTATTAATGATATAAAAAGTGCAGCATTTTATTTACCTTTTGTTGCTTTGGAGCTATAACAAATATTGCAATGTTGGCTTTTTTTCCTTAAAATTGAAGGATTTCTATTTTGATATTTAAACAATGTATCTAAAACCTTTATAAATCTTTGGAAACTTATTAAAACAAGTGCGGTACTTCCAAATTTTGATGGTTTCCCCTAAGAAATACCCTATTATTATGGAGAAGAATTTATGAAGAGAACGGAAAAAAGAAAGGTTGAAGAATTCTTGTTAATAAGAAAAAGAGAAAATTATCAATATATTTATCACATAAAAATATGTATAAGATAACTTTTCTTGAAATCAATTCTGCACAAACTTTTATGAAAAGTAGTTCGTTACTATGTATAAATCATTCCTCATATATCGTCATCTAATTTTAGAGGCTCTAAGAACGCTAGTGTTAAACACTTTCTTCAATCTGCAATTTTCAGTTCATTACCCGAAATACTATCTTAATATATAATCTTGCAGTGAATTGTAACATATCAATGATGTATATGAGTAAGAAAAGGTTATTTAGCTCATGCGATTATTATTAGGGTTATTTAGATTAGATTCATGCGTGAGAGAAGATGGAAGACGCATCTCTCATGCATACTGTGCATGAAACATGAGTTTGATGATGAGAAATGAGTTTCATGACAGACCAAAGGATCCGATTCGAGTGTTCAACAATTCGACTGAAGGTAACAAATTTTTGTCAGAATTTGGTAATATAAATTTTTAAAATACTGTTATTAGTACCCGAGTCTGATGTGTTGTCATTAACCCTTAAATACCCGATTTTTTTTAAAAATTGGGTTTAAAGTGTTTTTTGACTTCCATTTCTTGAAAACGAAGTAGGAAAATCCTATTTTCTTTAACCCTCTCACACCCAGCAAGATTGTCTCGGGTGATCTAAAAATTTCCCCTCAACAGCGACGAAGTCCGGTCTGAGGCGGTTGGCTTCTTTTGAGGGAAGGTGAGGTTTCAGAGATGGCTTAGGACATAAGCGCGGTAGGGGGTCCAATTATCCTTATAAACCACAGTCTATTTCCATGAGCCTTAAGCGAAGTTTTTAGCAGGGAGCGGGGTTTGGGGGTAAATTACGACCCAGGTAGGGAGACTCCAATTTATGTCGCTTTCTCCTAAAAGTCTCAGCTTTAAAGGAACTAGAAGAAAAAAATTGACTCGGTATTAAAGAGTTAAGTATTATTCTTGGCTGCAGAACAATTTGCTGCCAACTGACAACACAGGGCTTTATTTCAGAAAAATATTCCCTTGATAAAATTGTATAATGTGAAACACAGATGAATTTTAATAAATAATAATACGGATAAGGAATTTCCTCCATTATTTTAGAAAAAAATATGGTGTTCTCAAACATACAAACAAAGCTCAATGATGCAGCCTGAAGTGAGAAACATGAATTTATTTTTAATTTTTTATTAGCACTCAGGCTGCCATCGATAGGTTGCAAATTGATTTATTAAAAATTTCAGTATATTTCTTTACTATTGGCAACAACAGGCTTCAGTATTATTCTTACGATTTAAAAAGACAAAATTTGGTATGTTGCTTAAAGACAACATGGGCCTGCAAGGGTTAAAAAGCATCCAGGCGGCGGAGAATATCCATGCTTCGTAGAAAATCCAATAACACACACTACAAACACATTGAAAATAGTGTGATAGGTAAAAAAAATTTCTGTTTGTTACGCATTATTCCCAAAGTTAAATTTTAGGCACTTAGAATTTGTCTTATAAATTTTAATTGAAAAAATCATTACATAAATATTTTGGGACGCTAAAAGACACCCAAATTCATAATCATTTAAATGATTATCTGTGTTAAAATATGATTTCAATTTCTTCTTAAATTTTACATTAAACTCGAAGATTTAGACATTTAAATTGCGCCTTACCTTTTCTAATATAATGCAACCAAATAAGTTTTAAAGTATTAAAAGATAATCATTTAGTTATATAACGCTATACAATTTTTAGGGTTAGAAAATTGATAAAAGTAATAATTCCACGCGATAAAATTGGTTCATTTCCTGTTATAAGTTATTCAAGCTGTCAATATCTAAAACTATGATTATAATGATTTAGCTGGGTTGAAATAGGATTTCCCTTTCTTCTTAAACTTTACATCAAACTCGAAGATTTGGGCATTTAAATTGCGCCTTACCTATTCTAATATAATGTAACTAAATCAGTTCTAAGGTATTAAAGGATAATTATTGAGTTATATAACCATATACCATTTTTAGGGTCAGAAAATTGATAAAAGTTTATTTCCCACTGTATTAAATTGGCCTATTTCCTTTCGTATGGTATTAAATCTATCAGTATGATTAAATTATTAATAATTTAGTCAGATTATTAGTAACTATGATTTGAAAAATTAATCTACGTAAAAATAGAGTTTCGATTTCTTCATGAACTTTACATTAAACTCAAAGATTCAGACATTTAAATTGTGCCTTACCGTTTCTAATAAAATGTAAACAAAAACATTTTAAGGTATTAAACGATAATTATTGAGTTATATAACCTTATACAATTTTTAGTGTTAGAATATTGATAAAAGTAAGAATTCCACTCGATTAAATTGGCATATTTCCTCTTAGAAGGCATGCAAGCAGTCGATATCGAAAATTAGAAACATTTCAAAGAATTTACTGTGAGATCAAAGTCATCGTTCGCCGAAATGCTTGTTCATTGCTTTTTCTTAAATTTAAAATTGCTTTTCTCCTCACTTACATTTAGATAAAATAAAACAAATAAGTAAACACACTTCACGGCGGAGGAACTTCCATAATTTAAATCTTCCTTTTCTCGTTTTAGGTCTCAGGCATTTACTGAAGATTATTCTTGTTTATTTATGCTATGACTGCTTGTTTACTATATGTGCCGTCGGAATGAGTTCCTGGAAAAGAGGCTATCTCTCCCCATTTCACGGAAAATAAGCACGAAGTGTACTGTTTCCCAGAGCTTTTCCAAAGAAGAATTCGTGAATTCTATTCTTCTAATTTAGCCTATTTACCGACGCGTGATAACTCTTTTAAACTGCCAACACTTTTTTCATTCTACTTACATACTTTTAAGGCCGGACTGTAGGAAAGTAAAAGATTTTACTTGTTCTCTAGACTTTATAGACGTCAGACAACACGTTACACCTTTGCTTAATTTTTCAAAACGCTATGCTTCTGAAACTTCTGACAGTAGAGGATGGGGAAGTGGAAGTACTGCTGAATTTGTTTGAAAAATAAAATTGTAATTATTTGTTTCGGTTCTTTTAGGGTTAACGGTAGTGTTTAGAAGAATAGTATCTTTTTCGTTTCAGGCAGCAAAACTCTTACTGGAAGTTCATTTGTAGGAAAGTAAGTGAATAACAATGCACTCTATTCTAAATGATACTTTCATAATCTGGAAATGTGAGGTTACGTAAATAACCGAGAAATGTGAAGTGCCATTTTTAACACAAAGCTTATGGCTGCATTATGAACTCTTACGTAATACAGATAATGTCCTTGAGTTGTCGCAAATGAATTTGTAGTTGTTTCCAGCTTTCTAATAAAAGCCAAAAATCTCACATTTTTACAATGAATGAATTTCTTAGAATTGAATCCTCAACTTATAAGAATTCAGTTTCAGGAATAAAATGTAAAGAAATGAAGGATATTGACATTTTAAATATGTTTAGTTAAAATTGAAATTTATAATATATTATTTTCCAATATTTAATATCATTTTCAAAATGTATTCATTCATTTCTTCTTTATTTTTCACTGAAAGCATTTGAAATTCAATGGAATTTCGTGACTTAAAGTCAAATGTAGTTTATTAAAATACTTTAATTTTACTTCGCGTATCAATTTATACATTGGATAAGCTGGTGATATAATCGCAAAATGAATAGTGGTTCAAAATATATTTTATTAATTTACATTTTCTTTTACTAAAAATAAAAAATCAGACCTAAGTTTATTTATAGCCTATGATTGAAAATGTTTCTGTACGTCAATAAAAAGAACAAATTCTTTTGATATATTTGAAATTTATTTTATGTATTCGCCATTTAATACCCGAAAATGGGATAGCTCCATAATCTAAAAAAATCCAGTTACCGGTAAAAAAAATCCATATAATCCTTATGTTATTAAAATCAGAACACAAAAATTTTATATTTCTTGCTTAAAAATACATAGGATGTGCGGAAAAGTTAACGACAACGCTTGTATTTGTGACTGTGACGCTTGTATCTGGAGATTCGAAAAGGATGTAGACTTGTAGTTTATCTCATTAGCTGAAAAAAGAGCATGGATTTTAGATTTAAATGAAAAGTGAAAATTACTAAGATTCTTTTCAAAATATTTGGAGATTTTTGCGTCACTTATAAAAGCACCATTTTCATAACACATAATTATTAAATTAATTTAATTTTAACAAAAACTGCAGAATTCAATTCCTATTATTTCAATATGCGAAAAGGAATTTGAAGATCATTTCTCCACAAGTGCATACGAATATTCCAGAACAAGTGAGAAAGCTAGGGTCCTTTCAATGATTAAAATGAATGAAGGCGAATTGTACTATGAAGACGTTTTAACTTTTGTTTGAAAGAAAGCATTGCAAGTTCGATTAAATATTTTTAACTCTTCAGCTTACGAACCCATTTTTGTAACATTAGAGCAGGACCACTGTCATTTTGTCCCCAAATTGTTAAACACTTACTCCTAAATTTATTGGTTATTTGTGTTCAAAAATAAAATATGTTCAAAGTATCAGAATATTTTTTCGTACAAATAACTTGTATTTAAGACACAAATGACATCTTTAATACGAAAAAGGAAAGTTGAACTTATCCGCGATATTCCATACCTTTTCTATATTCTTTTATTCTCTGCTGCACTCGTTCGGGTAAATTTGACCCCAAGCCCACCAGTAAAAAGGGAGAAACCCCATTTCTACAGTTACTCCTGTTCTTATCTTCTTCTTCTAGCTCCGGCATCAAGGTACAGTAAGTAACAGGGCAAGAGTTTAGAAATTCCCAGAATATCTTAACAGAAGAGAAAGGGTGGGGCCAAAAAGGCCCCACGCGTGTTCTGGCGAGTTAAAAATAACAGGTATTTTATTACCCACTAATTACTTAATAGAGACCTTTTAAAAACAAACAAATTGTTCTATTATTCTATTTGCTTGAATAGTGTTAGTATCCAAGAAAATATAAATTGTAATAGTGAATTATCAATGATAAAAGGCAATGTTAAAAATGAAAAATTACATGTACTGTGCAATATCTCATCCGATTTTGGCTCATTTCTCGGTCATTCAAAAAAATGTGTTTCGGTAATACTTTTCATTACAAAGCATTCATGTCTTTCCCGTATTCCCAACTTAAAATTCTACGCCAAATCAACGAAAGGTCCTCTGACCATTGAAGGCAACTTTATCACACACAGGTTCAATATACACGCCTGATATTAAATGGAAGCGATCCTCGAGCATAAGGGTTCATAGGCATTGGAAATGCCTATGAACCCTTATGCAAATGAAACTGTTTTTCAAACAATAAAGAATAGAAAAATCTGATTACTATAAACTAAAACATTCACTACAGTGACTTTTTCTGGTACTACAAAAAAACTCATAGAGAATAAAGTGATAAAGAACTAAAATGAAATCTTTATTATTTGAGGGAATTGTCTTTGAGTTTCCATTTTTGTGCAGAGATGCAAAAAAGATAAAAATTTGAAAATCTACAAGGAATTTCATAATTAATCATTGGCTATTACATAAATAATACTTCAAAATAGTTGTAAATTATCTCTAGCATCTACACTAGGTAATTCCTTTGTAAAATAAAGAGCATTACAAATTCTCCTATTCCCCAAATTAGGAATAATAGAATGATTGTCACACAAATTAAATTTCAAACAATCTCAAATATTATTTCTGTAATAACACTTGCTATTACAGAAATAAAATTTCAAAATGATTGTAAATTAGTTCTAATATCTACACTCGGTAAAACTTTTGTAAAAATAATAAGCATTAAAAATTCTCCTACTTCTCAAATTAGGAATAACAGAATGAAACTTTTCTGAATTAACACTTTCTTCCCTCCAACGAAAAGCAAGGTAAGTTGTTGTTGGAAATACAGATATAATTAGCAGAAATCAAAATGCCCAAGTCAAATTCCTGCAACATGTAACTTCCCCAAAGTAGGGCAACTTGTGCCAGTAACATTTAGACACCGCGCCTTATTAGGGCAATTAAGAAAAATGAATTATTCACAGAGTGTTGCTACTCCCCGAAGACACGGAGTGCCTAATGATTCGTACACGTGTCGAATTCAAATGCCAGGATGCATGTTCCTAACTGCCAATGCATGGCAAATGATTTTGTTGTATTTAAATCAACCGCGATTATCTTTGATTATACACGGTGGAAAGTGTTCACGAATATGTATAAAAATATGTAAATACATGTAATGTTTTAGCAACACTGTTTCCAAGTGCAAACAAAGTAAAAGGAAAGGAAGCAAAATGTACAGCTGTTTTACGCTGTGCGTGTTTATTGGTGACTGTAGTCAACAACTTAAACCCAAGTTGGACTTGTATAAAATAATTTTATCTTTGGAAAATCTCTTGCCATTGCTCAATATTTGCAATTTCAGAAGGAGTTTCCTTTATTTTAGATTGGATAAGGTGCTGTCAGTTACTGACTCAAGACGTTGAGATTAATTACGCTTATTAGTGTTAATTTATTAGTTTTTCTTTGCAGGAATGTGTTTTCATCTGTGCATACGGAAGTTATTCTCATGAAAAGGAAATCTAGCAAGATTTATTTCAACAAGTAACTTACGCAGTTAGAAATGAAAGAGAAAAATAATTCATTACTTTTAATATTCTCACATATTTTGATTCGAAACAAACTGCAGCTGTTTAAGCTTCTTTAAAATTGCAAATACTTTCATTAAAAACTGCATTTTCGTGTCCTATACATAAATAAATATTACATAAATAACTATTTTCTGCAGAATATTTGCATCTTCATCATTAAAAAAAAGATTTTCTGGAACGAAATTTAATCAAAAATATCCAGTGATATTGAGTGAATATTGTGAAGTTAATAATGAACTCATGACGCATTCTCTAGTCTCTCTTTTGTTATCATGGAATGTGATGGTAAAATTTTTCTCACTAATCGAAGAAGTTACTTGTCACAATCCATGTTAATTCTGTGTTATTTCTTACTGATTAGCCTTCAGTAGGAAGACTTATTTAAATTATATTATTACATTTTTAGGAAAAATTATGCTTCAAAATTACAAGTTGCATTATTCCAATTTCTTCAAACCTCTCCAAAACAACTAACATTTTTCGTAGATAACAGAAGTGATAAAATTTTGGGTGGTCTAAAACATAGATTTTTCTAGGGTTGTGTAAGTATACTGTAAATTTTCCAAACATATTCAAAACCATTTTCCTTCATATTACCCTGATTAGAAAAAAGGTTTAAATGTATTTATCTCTTTTAGAAACGTTATCAAATATAAATGATAGTTTTCAGTTTACATTACTCCCATATTTTCTGAATATAATAAAAGTATATTATTTTCTTTCACTTCTACATTTGCGTTGTTCTTTGCTGCCTAACTGAAATTTTTCTAAGAAAAATTCAATTTGTTTTCATATTTTATGGTTTTTGAGGCTCCTGCAACAATGCAGCATTAGTTGCGTCATACATTTTTAGGAAAATTATAACAGAATATTACACAAAAAACGAGAGCATGAAAACATTATACAGTAGCATTTCAACAATTTATTGTCATTTAAGTGCATTCGTAGATTTCACAATACTGCAGGAAGAAATATGCCTGAATAAAATTAGAGACGATAAGAAGAAAATAAATTAGTGTTTCAACAACTTATTATCTTTAAGTGCTTTCGTACACGTGCACTTATTCGAATTCGTGCAAGTACAGCACTACAGGAAGAAGTATGCCTGCATAAAGTTACAGAAAATAAGATAACAAATTAGTGTTTCAACAATCTGTTATCTTTCAAGTGCATTCGTATACTAAACAACACTTCTGGGATGAATATCCCTTAGAAAGTTTCAGAAGGTAAGAAGACAAATACTCTCTTCAGCAAAATGGCGAATTTCCAGAAGTATCCAGATAGAACTTGGAATGGTCGTGGAGTCCTGGAATTCCCACGCAATGAAACCCCATCCTATTCTGTGTGTGTGATTCAGATTTGCATCGTCCATTCTCATAGCTCTCGTAGTCCTTGCAGCGTGTGCTAAGATATTCACAATCAAGTATTGAAGAAATGAAATAAGTGATGGATGAATCATGATTACAGCCTGCCTGATCCTGAGATGTTCGAACTGGAAGAAAGTTAAAAAGAAATTAAATCCATCCGTGATAAATGCTTATGTAACCAAGAAGATAAACCCTGCAATTTACTATCTTATTTTATAATACGCGGTGTCCCAAAATGTAATCTACAAACTTTAATGGCAGGTGAGGCACATAGAAACGAGCCATTTTTACAATAGAGGAAGCCGTTCTAGTACAAAGAGGGGGTATATGGGAGTATTATCACTGAATTATATAAAAAGGAAAGGACACACCTGATTAAATGTACAACACAGGTTTAATGTATTACAAATTTAAAATACTAAAACAACCCAGAAAGCATGCGGTACAATATTAATATTCCTACACAGCATGACAGTTGCAATGGCAAGTAGGACACTAATACGACACAGAAAGTGAAAATTGAGTTCAACAGTAGTGTTCAAAGGACTTGTCATCAGAAGCTATACACTCATTGCTGCATAAAAAGTACAATATAGCTGTATCTATTCATGGAACTATGTTGTACTATTACAAAATTAATATTCCAGTAAACTTGCGTTGTACAATTTCTCTGATGAAACCCTTTTTCATTAAACGTTTTTACGAAGTTCGAAATGCTTCATGTTTGTATGTAAGGTTGCGGAATAAGTTTGGAATTTCGTGATCGATTTTTCACTCGCTTCTTAATGCACTAGAGTTCTGAAATTTTGTATATTTTTTGGGTCTTGATGACAATGCTATATTTTAATAATTCTAGAGCTATCAATCATCAATTTAAAAAAACAACACACAATTGCTTGTATACTTTTTAAGTTTCAATGGTGCCATCTATATTGTTTTGAGAACTAAAATACTTGGCACACAAATTTAATTGTTTCAATTAAAATGAAATATGTATGTCCTATTATAGATCTTTTTAAAGAAATTATTGCTGGAATTAAATAAAGTATAGGGTCCATTACGTATATCCTTTCAGACCTTTTTCAATAAAACTTTTGCTTTAGTTAGTTGTTATATAATATATTTATAATACTGAAAACTATAAAATAATAAATGTGAAAGTTGTTTAATGTTTTTAAGGACTAAAAACTATAAAATAATAAATGTGAAAAAACGCTTTTACTAATGCATTAAAAAAGAAAATAATATTTTTTCTTAAAATTCTGGGGGTGAAAACAAAAATCATAAAAACGTGAGGCGCTGGAAACAATAGGAGAAAGATGTAAAACCACAATGATTATATTAAGAAACGAAATGTTATTAATTATGTTAATGTTATTAAACATTCATCATATAAAATATATTATAAATGTGATTAGAATGCTAATTTATTTGCAGCTTTTTTACCTGCGCCTCACGATTTTACGAATTTTGTTTTGACCTCCAGATTTTTGAGAAAATTATTATTTTCTTTTCTAATGAATAGGAAAAAGCGTATTTTTAAATTAATTTTTATATTTATTTTTTTTATTTAAGTCACTGACAATGAGTCTGATGATGTGAACTATTTTGGTGCTGCTACCCCCTGTTCTATCGCAATAATGAATTGTTACTACACGCCTGACTAATATTTATTTTCGTATTCGAAATTTTCGAACAGCCTGTATTATAAAATCAATATTCTGCAATGAAAAGCTGTCAATTTACAAGGCCTACTACCATGGTTTAGAAAATTTTAAACAATTTGCATTAGAATGTAACAAATATAACCCTTCATACTGCGTATGATATATTTTCCTTCTGGCCAGATTATAGATTAAAAGTCAGAATTTTTCATACAAACACTAGTTTTTAATTGATAAATCTTCAATTTAAAAACATATGCACGATGCTATATTATAAATGGAAAAATTAATTGAATTTTTAATGATTAAACTCATATTTTTTGTGATATTTAAGAAATGAAAGCAGATGATTTAAAACAAATCCTGGCCAATCACAATCAAAATCTGAAGTCCAAAGATTAAAAGCTCAGTTGACTTTTTGAAAGTTTAGAAAAAATTTCTCACGCTATAGCATACATTATTACAACGACATGCCATAGACTAGTATTAATTACGACTGAGAACAAATTTTTCTGTTTATTCATATGATTATAAAAATTTTCTATAAATAGCTTTTACTTTGTAAATATTAGGAACATTTCTTCGAAGCAAACTGATATGGATTAATTGCCAAGCATTCAATAATTTATAAATTCCTAACTCGAATTGTATGCAGATTAATTTAAATAAGCTATCTCTTAGAATACAAAGACTTATGGATAAGAACCGAATTACATAAAGATAGAAAACTAAGCACAACAACTGATTATTTTGAATTATCGAGATAGAAAGGATTTATGGAACTACATAGATTTCAAAACGTATTGGTCTACCATGCAATTTTTATTTCGATATGCAATCTATTATGTTGGTTTCGTGACTGACTGCTTTGGTTTGTACAATGCAGAAGCAATAATTAATTAGTTTAACTAATTATAAACACTTTAAGTTTCAATATTTCGAGACTATCAAGAAGTTTCGATATTTCGAAAAATTATTCAATCCATTGACTTCATAACTCACCCAATTGTGTATAATGTGAAATCATTTGAGAAAGAAAATTAAAAAAAGCATGCAAAATGTGTACACTGTTCCTAAAGAAAAGTTACAACAATAAATTCGGCTATGAACTATTGTGGGGCAAAATAAACTGCAATAACAGTCAGAAATAGGAATATACTTGATATTCCTGTTTGAAATATAATGGACAAAGCATATCCGTTAAAAGTACTTTTGTGTCGTTTGTATTATTGTGAAATCGTGTTTTTTTTCATTTCTCCAAATTTATGGATGCCATTTTTTTTCAGCATGTTTTACATTTTAATCAGAACAAAGAATCTATACTTATAAAAGGCAATGTTTGTGTGCGTGTGTGAGTGTCTGCGATGTCCAGACAAATGTATCGCACTAACAGTCATGAAATTTGACACACAGGAGTCCTAATGATGACTGAATGCATCTCGTAGCCGGGATTTTAAAATTTAATCTAGAAAAGTTTTTATTTAATATTTTGTGTAGTTCTGAGTGATTTTCTCACTCATTTCTCCATTGCACGGCTTCGAATAATTGTACAAAAAAACAGTTACACAATCGGAAAGAACAAATGATTTCCGTTCTAACGTAGTTTGTTTTGTACGTCTAACGTAATTTACTGAATTTTGAGAAATTTTTGAAAAATAGTCACTTTTATGGTAATTTTTAATGCAGATTTCTTCAAATTCTCGCATCTGACGTTTTAACATCTCTGTATTTTTCATTTTTTTCGGATTGCAACAGGAACGTTTCTGTCGGATTTAAAACAAGAACGGTTAAAATATCTTTTTCCATTTTCTAAAAAAAATTTTCTCTTATCAGCTCAAACAGTTTTTTTTGCTAGTGAGATTTATCATCGAGAGTTTCTCCAGGAAGATCCAGAATGCATTGTTGCAATTTCATTTGCTGGTAAGTGACCTTCCTCGCGTCAGAGGACGTCATATGCTTTCCTTACAATCCGTTTCCTTCCCAGCAGCTGACGTCACTCCATTCTCGTCATCGTCATCTCAATAATATATACATTTCTGTTTTGATAATAGTCAATATCGCAAAGAAAAATAAACGGGAAAATAAATAATGTGTATCTTTTGTTTTATTTTCAAATCATATTCGTGTCATTGTGGACATTTTTTCTGCTATTTTGTTGAAGTCCTGATTCCACGGGCAACGCCGTGAGCGTACTGCTAGTAGAAATATAAAAATTAAATATAAACCTGAGAAAAAAAATTGTACATAACTTTTAATACACATAGAATTGCCAGTTGAATATTCAATCAGTATTTTTTATTGAAAAGCATGATGCTTTGTATTAATTTATTAATGGGAAATTCTTACTTGTATGCTCTACTCCATCGCCGTCATAATAGTTCTTTCCCATCTCACACTTAGGCTGCCTTTGTCCGCCATTTGGATAGAAATTCATCCAAGCCATTGGGTAAGGTGTACCAAATCCCATTTCTTAAAATAATAAAATGAAATTTCTATTCAAATTTATTGTTTCAATGTACAAACTTAAGAAGGGTGAAATTCTTCCTATGCATATACTTAAATTATGAACATGAGGAACATACGTGGGGAAATCAAAAAGGATTGATAATAAATGTATATTTTTGGCACGAGTTTTAAATATTGTGGAAAATATCATTTTGATACAATAATCAGTTTCCCTGGAGTGTAAAAATTGAAGTCAATACTCACTCAATTGGTAACATTAAACCGGCAAACGTTTAGTCGTCATTCTCAGATTAAAACTGAAAATCAATTCTTAATTAGCAGTTTATAGCTTCGAAATCTTGATTTTGTCTTCAAAAATCTGACGCGTAAACATAAAGATTCTTACACTATACTGTGAAGATCCTCTGCCACAATGAAGAAAACTTTGGCGGTTAAAACAATTTAAAGATTGTTGTGTTTCGATTTCAAATTAGCAAATTTACGTGCCCCGTTTGTCATTGTTAATGAGGTAATGACAAATACAACTGCTGCTATGAGGTGTTGTGTCGCACTCCTTCAGAACAGCTCTTTCCATTTCCGAAATCATCTGAGATCTATCTATATGTGACCGGAATAAGTCTTTTCTGACAGCCTCATTTCTTTATAACATGCTGGCTAAATTATGTGAATAATTGTTTAGTCGCTAAACCCCTTCAGATATGGTATCCGGTATACCGGACATCAACTTTCAACTGCTCCAATTAATTCAATAATTGTTAAAATTGCATGCTCTTATTCTTATTTGATCCTTGACATTCGTATAATTACACAATAATCCCTTCAAGAATTTCCCGGTTCGGGGATGGAATCATTTTATTTATTCAGTTTTTCCAGAACATCATAAGAAAATCTCCATTCCTCGTAACGATGAGTTCTCTGATTAAATTTGACATTTGGGATTTTTATCTTTAATCCTTTTTTTACTATTTTAAAATGCTTTTGCTATATTTTATTAACCTTTGCCAATCATTTTACGATAAATTTGTGTGATGTTTCATCTTTTTTCAGTAGAAATATCTGGTATTGTTCGGATACCGGACTTAAGATAATTATTTTAATTTTTCACGTAGAAGATTTAGTTTCTATTTATAAGATAACCTTTGCAAATAGTACACACCAAAGGAAAAAAATTATCACTTCAACTTTTCTAAATTCCGATTGGCAGTTATTTTCAAGAAGTCGTCCCCTAACCGAGCTGGATATAGACTGAAATCATCGTCTAATAAAATGATTTCATCTCCGATTGTTTCAGCTAAAGCAATAACAAATGTTTAAGAATCTCATCTCTGAATCAGTGAATCTTTATAGATGTATTTCTAATGCTATGTTACGTGTTTCCTTTTCTGTATATGTCGGCCCTGATCATCGCTAAACGTCCTTCAAATCTGATACGTGCTTACACCTTAATGCAAGAACGTTTCGATTCCCATTTCTCATCAGATGAAAAAAAAACACCTGTTATCAGCAAAACAGAACTCATAAGAGAAGATGACGTCGATGAAGTCCTTTTTCCTCTAACTGATACATTCTTTTGTCCATTCTTTTGGGCAGCGCGGTGGCTTGCTGTTAGCGAAACACATACCTAAGGTTTACAATCTTTCAGAAATAAGACGTGGGGATGGTTTCTACAGTTTTAGTTCGATACTAACATCTGAAAAAAGTTTTTTTTAGAAATGCGGTATTTAGAATTCAGGATCTCCTGTGGATAAATGTTAAATATCTAATCCCGTTTTGCATTTTTGCTTGTCTATGGCGACCTAGGCAGCATTCTCAGTGTCCAAAAACAATTCCACAGCCTAAATTCTATATTGTTATATTCCCCCCCTGTTTAATGCTATACTCATTTCTCTTCCATTAGTTCTGATTGGGTTGCCCTCCTCCGAAATGGCCATTAGTTCTGTATGATATAGTTAAAAGAATTAGCTCAGACACTGAATTCACTCGTTAAAATAGTCAATGTATGCCGAAAATTTCTTTTACTCTTTAAATCTATGGATACGGGTAAGTCGTATACATCCCTTCAAGCAAAAGGCGATGGTCGTCCGAAACGACTGAATATCAGACTGAAATTTCAACCACTTTCGTTAAGTGTGCTTGATTTCAAATCCGCGACGCTTTCTTTCTTCGTTAGAGTGTATCGCCCAGATGTGTTTGGGGAAAGGGAGGGTTTTCTCAGAATTTGGACAGTGCCGACTGTAATTGTAGTTTTTGAGGGGGAGGTGATTTTCCCTTATCTCTGATAAAGGAGATCGAGCGTTCATGTATTTTGATGTCCCTTTATTCCAACTGCCTTAGGAATCAGGGGGTTAAGATAAAATATTAATTTTTTTATAATTTAATTATTTTAAGAAGTGCAGATTGAAAGAGATATTTTGCATGAGGGAAATACCACAAAAGAGGAGAGAATATTTCTTTAAGCACAAAGCAAAATAATTGAACAAAATGTTGTATAAATAAATAAATATAAGTTTCAATTTACTTCCTGGTTCTTTTTTAATATGAAATAAAAAATAAATAGTTTTTACCATGATCTGCATTGCTAGAGTGTATTGCATCAACTAATTCTGCATCTGCGGAAGTAAGCCTATCAAATTTGAATTTCACTGAATATCCTGGTCCAGCTGGGTCCAATCCTGTTATGCAAAAGTTAATAAATTTTAGACAGCATATGAGACCATGAAGTAGCTCAGAATTTGTCTAGTTACTATGATTCTTAAACTGTATGATTATATTGCCATTGGATAGTGCAAATAATGTTCAATAAATTCTCCTGAAATGATGATACCTTTCCTTAGCTTATGTCTCGTGAGAATGGAAGAAGGCCGGCCAGAAGCTGACAAATATTCAAGTTTCAACCAAACAAATTAGACAATTCATTGAATGAGGAATTACATTTAAGTATAATATTAGGAAATAAACATTAAAGTACGAACTCCAATGTAATATTTGAAAGAAACAGCCATAATTCCTCTTTCTAATTGAGATTCAAAATCAAATATAACTATAAACGAAACACCATGTTAAGGCCATCGCTCTTTGTCCAGGTCATCTCAGTACTGGGAGCTTATATTTGTTTTTTAACATATATCAATAAATTTACTATATCAAAAAAGAAAAGACGATGTTCCAATTTCTCGTTTTGTTCCTTTAAATAAAGAGAGTTTTTAAATCATGATAAATCTATGCATGATGAGATTATTAAGATTCAATCTTTTCGATCCTTAAACGACAGTCATTCAGCTGCAAGTTCATATTCGACACACTGGAATGTGATGTATCCCGTGCCCTTATTTAACCCTTCTTTGGAACTGCTGGTGTTTGGTACAATTTGGGAGGGTCGGTGAATGTAGTATGCCAGGCCGTTCATCATACTGTAGCTAACATTCTGTGTATGCCTCTCTTCAGGAAACTTATTTGGAGGGTTGGCGTACGGATTTAAACGGCAAGCACAAAAACTGATTAGAATGGAAGGTGGATGTCAGACTGAATGAGTCGGTTAGACTCATTGTACTCGTGGACGTTCCTATTAAATTAGACGGGGAAACAGGTCTCAGGAAAGAGCAGTCGAAAATTCTCAGCAAAAAAAATTTCGTTGGCATACACCGTACTCCAGACACTCAAACTAAAGATTTTAATTAGTGGCTCATAAAATCTGAAAAAATCTTTTTTTCTAATAAATTTATTAAACGAAATTGTCCTATAAATAAAGTAATATATACCCCGAGCATCATCATTAGGAGAACACACAGTGAATCATTCCTTTTCACCCGTCATACATCAGTCGTCTCATGAATGCGAAAATTGTATTTACCTCTGATATTCTCTTGTAGCTTCAATTGGATATTTATCTTTAAGAACCATTTTCCAGACATTTATCATCAAAAATTTATATATTACCTACCTGTTATCCTTCCCAAATTAGGTACGTGTTTGCCTGCGACTCCAGCTATCTGTGCTCCTAAGCTATGACCAATCAAATGAATAGATTTCACATTCACACTTGCATGAGACTGAAATTAAAGATCATTGTATAATTTTTGCATTATTAATGTTCACAACGTGCCCCAATTAGCACAAGATTCTGTACAATATTACTACGATATCCTCAAGATATTGTGCGGTATTCAGAATATCGAATAACATCGTGAGGATATCGCACAATATCTGGTGCTATTAGGGTGTTTTTCTATACTAAATCGATAATCTCAAAACTTTGCAACAGTTTTTTCCCCTTATTCTTATCAATTTCGAGGTAGGAACCCTAATTCTGTAGTTTGCCACCAGATGGCTCTATGAACGGTCTCATAGCGAAGACCATAGACATTTTACTATACCTACACTCAGCTTTTACGACAATAGATAAAGTTTTACTGAAATTAACTTAAAGTAGATGACTTGAATGGGCACCTTGTGTAATAAATTGCAATTTTGAATATATCTATTAGTTTTCATTCATCTTAAATAAGGGAATATTTATAATTTAAATTAATTTACATGTTTAAATTCTTAAAGGGTATTTCGAGATTTTTATGAAATTTAGATTACTTAACTGAGAGCAGCAAACTGTTTAGTGACCCGCTGGAGTTTTTAATTCAATTTTGCTTTTCGAAATTTTCAATTCTTCGTACCGATTCTGACTCATGCAATTAAATCAAAATTAATATTATCTATTTGTGCCACTTCTAATTTTTTTCAACTCGTATGCAAGTTTTCTGATAAGAAGTCAGCAAATCATGTACCGATAACATTGATACTTTAAGGATTAATCAGTAAATTTTGTTTTTATTGATGAGCGTGAATTTTTAAAAGGAAACTTTTATTATGTATCTTTTAAAGATGATTTTGAATGTAATTAAAATTTCATTTATTCTCCATCCAATAGTAAGAAAAGGGTTTACATGATATTCGGGTTTAAGGTATTATATCATTTGTCAAATATTACACAAAAAAAATCATCTGCACAGACACAGGGCAGTTATCTATATGATAAATGAAGATACTCACCGCTAAGAAATTTATCATATCTGCAACAACAATACCTACAATATACGCATTTACAACATCTGGCGCATAATTCTGCCGATTAAACCTCGTCCAATTAACGATGATCACATTATATTTATCGTATTCTAATAGTGTGTCCTTCATTTTCTGTAAGAGAAAAATAACCATATTACATACATATTCATAAATAGGAAATGCGTGGATAATGTAAAACAAGTATTAAAACTTGTAGTACAGGTTACGTATTGAAAGTAGAGCATTTTAAAATTAAATTTTCATATATTATTAATAAAGGCCTTTTCATAAAACACTTTTCTTTCTTTTCGTTATGAAAATACTAAAGAAAAAAGTCAAGAAATATATTAATCTTATTCATTTTATTCGCAAAAAATGGTTGAAATTTTATTTCAAGTTTATTTCTTATATTATGATTGTTTCCATATATTATAATTATGTCATTATTTTTTAGAATATCTCACTAACCGCTGATGTTGCGTTGACGCAACGGTCAATAATGATACTTATAAAAAATTATGTACCCAACAAATTTTATATTAATAGCAGTTTTTGAGTAGGGTATGATATGGGGAATATTTGAGTAAAATAAGTTTTGTGTATAACGGTTATTTTATTTGTAGAAACGAGTTCCGTACTTGATGAATTTTTAACTCTTTGAACCCGGCTAGAGTGAGAATTCAAGTGGCTCAAAAACTGGAGTATGTTTTCATGAATGAAATCCTCTCTTTCTCTACAGAAATTCCAGGAGGCGACACCCTCGGTTGCCCGATAAATAGTCAACAAGGAAAGGAACTAATTTTCTCCCCTAAAATTCGCCTAGGCGCCCGAAACCGCCAGAGTCCGGCCTGTGTCGAATGAAGCGGTTTTAGGCCTGGTAGGGCTCATAGATTTAAACCAAACCCGTTGACCTGGTCTTTTCTTAGACAAAACTAGAGAAACATGAGTGTTAGAGGTGATATACTGTTTGTAAATGTCACTGCTTATCACAACATTCCACCAATCAGCTGTTTGCGGTTTTCGTGAGGGGTAACCGAATAAAGGTGTTGCGCTCACGCATCGTCTGCGGAAGAACGGTACTTCAGTCACTTACTCTTGCTTTTACACACTATGATAATTTCTCTCTTTCCGCGTGCAAACAAATGCCTAAAGCGAAATATTTTACATTAGAAGAATCTCTTCAAAGATATTTTAATGACGGTAAATAGAGTAAAATCTATTGCTTATTGTTTCTCAAATGCAAAAGGTAGTGGTGAAGAAGAAGAAAGTGATAACATTTCGAACAAAATTAATAATGTTTTATGATGAAAAACAGCAGGGCCATTAACCAAGAATGCATATGAAAAAAAGTTTTAGTCTCCCAATCTCGTATTATTGAACAGCATAACACAAAAGTAGCAGAAGTTGATTTATGGACAATTTAGCAGCCAATCAGGGAATAGGAATCCATGGGAAATATATAGTCGCGCCAATATTTACTACTTAAGTTGATGCAACATAGACAAATTCGTGTGAAATATTGCTTGCCTATATCTGAAAACAAAAATTCTGTCTTGGATTTTAAACGTGAGTTTGCATTATTTTTTCTGCAAACTCCCTTTGAAAGGGAAGTGGAGATTTATATCCAGACTTGAAGCAGTAACAGGAAGACCTGGTAGGGTTAGTATTCGAAAGCCATTACATGGAGAAGGTGGGCATTTTATCATTTCGAAGACAACAGAAGACTGCATTATAAGTAGAGTTAGACTGTTGATCGATACTGTAATGTAACACACATCATGATTGCTGTAAAAATTTTCATGATAGAAGCTATTTATTGCAAATAATCAGTTATTTGTAACATAAAATACCTTACATTTGATAATATATTAATTACCTGTTAAATGATCTTTCGCTTTATAAAATGTAACAAAACTGAAATTGTTTTCCAGCGTTCATCTCTCAAATAATTCGTCACAGGTTCAATTTAACTCACTTAAAATCCGCACACTTATTCCGCTGACACTCCGTAAACGCAACAATCGATTTTTCAAAAATTAGAATGATTTTTGTCAGTTTTACAATAAATGTATGTTATATAAGTTCAAATCAATAATTAATATTATATATATATATATATTCTAAATAATTTGGAGATTTTCTCCTATAATTGTTGTCTTTTTGAAACAATTGGCCCTCATAGAATGTTGGTGCCTATAAATTTCGAAATAATGTGACATAATCGATTCCTCAGTTCGATTTGCATTTGATTGTTGGAATTCCATACATGGATTGGCTTTTTCATAGTAATAGCTTTTAATCTTATTAGTTTTCTGCATTTCATTGTGTGAATAATATTAGGTTATATTATTTATATTATTTAATTTTAAATGAGGGTTTAATAGGTGTATATATATATATATATATATTTGAGAAATAAGTGATACATATCATGTTTTATAGAAAATACTAAAAATCCATAATATACATTCATGAAATATCACATATTTCAAATAATTTCATTTGAAACAAAATGCATTTTACAGGGTGGTCTTAAATTATTAATTCTTTTTCGCAATCTCTTGAGAAAAAAACTCCTTGTGCAGCAACAAGTACAATACAAAGCTTACAGAAGTCAGTAAAAGTCTAAAAAAAAGAGTTGATAGACGCTTCAAATTAAATGATACAAATGTAAATTCCAAACAGGAAAGGGGAAGAGAAAAAAAGAAACAAAAATACAATAAATTGGTTACATGAATACGAACACATGAATGGTATTAAGGAATGAAATGAATAAACAAGAGGAATAGATAACGGTCTCAAATTATTGCATCCATTTCAAAACTAAATTTAAAACATATATATTACAGCAATTCGTTTTCTTTTTAAATGAGAGTGTAGCTCAAAAAGTTTTTTTAAAGATAGGCAAAACTCCGTTACGGCGCACTAAATCTACTGTAGCGGAACATTCACAATATCAGTGTCAAAGTGTATACGGTGCTGCAGAAGGCACGACTAACATGTCTCAGGTTAAACGCAAGCAAATCAATTGTAACAGTTCAAAGATGTTTTCGCTTAGGATATCGAAATTGCCAGTTTCCGGATGTTGGTATCAGCAATTTAATGGAACAGGAAATCTGCATCATAGGAAAGGCGCTGGACGACCATCGGTCTCAAAGAAACTGGCTGAAACAGTGAAGGAGACTTTCACTCCCTAATTGCTCAAAACAACGCTTAATGGATTTCTTACTTGGAGACCGACATGTTCGTTACTCTAATCGAAAACGTCTTTGAATTGTTACGCTTGCTTTGCTTTTGTGGAACCAGATAGCTGTAAATTGTGCCTTCTACTGCAAGGTAGCCATTTTGGCACTTACATTGGCAAAACTGGAATGTTCGTAATAGGGGCATTGCATGTCCAATAACGTTTTTTATATTCTTTTAGGATTCATTGCTTTCAAATTCTTCTATGAATACTCCATAATCATGTTGCATTACTTCCATCATTTCAGAATGCTGTTTATTCTAATAAAGAAAATTGATTCGGTGTAAGATGTTCTCTAATATTTTTTAATAATTTTTTGGTTCGAGAAAACTTTATTGGAATCTGAGATATAGCAAATACAGTTTCTTCTTATTTGTAAGACTATCCTTGGAAATAATAATACATTTCATTATACATATCAAAGCTTTCATTTCAAAGGAGTGTTTCCCTTTTAATGCTTGCGAAATTGAAAAAAAATGCCCTTAAATTTCGAATTTCTAGTCCGAAACATCTTAGAATGATAATCTTTTGGATTTGATTCGTCTGATGTGTCTTCGTCTGGTTTGATTGCAGCAGCTGTTGTATCCTACGGGACGAAGTTTACAGGAAGAATGTCATCCTAAACACATTATCATGCTATTACAGGCAAAAATTAAAATCCTGCTTTAAAGTTAATGAATGTCCAATAAGGCAAATTTTTGTCGAAATGTTAGTATTGGCGCACGCACGCGACCGAAATATTTGATGAAACAACAAAACTGCTTTGAATTTCGTTTCAACAAGAAAAAGCTTTGCTATAAATTGTATTGTTGTACTTACAAGTAATTTGGAAAAAATGTTAAAGAAAAAATTAAAAAATATAAGTGGTATCTCTGAAAATCTGACTTTTGAATTTTAAAGTTGTGTGCAATGATTTTGTGCGTAATAATATACACCGAAGTCATTAAGCCAAAAACCTTGACTTTTTGTAAAAATATTAATTATTTGGAACCCTAAGTCCATTAACCCTAACCCTGTTACTTGGATATGCCTTTTCTCAAAATCTGTTATATATTCATGTTTGAAGTTTTTTATACAAGTAAAGTGCATCTTTCTTATTATGCCGAAATTATTTTTTAAAAATCAAAAATTTATTCTTTACAAATTTTTTTGTTTCAGCGTTATAAAAAAAACTCAAAATATTATTTTTTTACAACTTTTTTGTGTGAAAATAGGGTGAAATTTCAATATGTCTAATTAAATACTTTGTAAATTTATAAGAAATTCAAAATTAACATAAACCTCATTTCAGTATAATGAGAAAAGTGTACTTTACTTCTATAAAAAATCTCAAATATGTATTTACAACAGATTTTGAGTAAAGGTACATCGAAATTGCCAATTTAACATAATAGAACGTTGGGTTCCAACTCCCCTTAAAAATCTCACTGAAATTTTTAAACCAATTTCTTAGTGAGCACCCACCACTCAAGAAGTAACTACGTATGAAATTTGGTATCCTTAGCTACAAGGGTTTACCTTGCATATAGTGTGGCATTCACATTTAACTTTTTTTAAAGACTTTTGCGTCACTCAATTTACACAATTTCTGCTGGCCGAATAACATTGCCATAATAAAATATTTTTACCTCGAATAAGTTTCCTGGACTTAATTTTATTTGGAATCCATGAATAATAAATTTCGTCTCGTAACTGGAGTTAAAGGCACATTTGTCGAACATGGATGCTTCAGGTTCAATGTAGCAGGGAATCTCAGGATTTGCTGGAGTATAGAGAAGGTACTGGATAGAAGAATTTCTGTCTGTAGGAATCATATCTTCAGGGCTCGAATCGTAATCGCTTTCCGTTAACATGGATTCACCTAGATCAAAAGTTGGAAGAACTAAAACCTTTTCTTATTTATAAAACATATATAATTTATTTTTGCAGCATGCAATTTGTTCTCCGTATAAATTATTTAACATGTTTCAAAAATAATTTATAAATTTAATGTTTATAATCACCAAAATCCATCGTAAATCATAGTTAGATTGCAATTTCATAATTTATGGCAAATTAAAATTATAATAATCTGTATTACAGATCGACTTTTTACTCAATATTCTGCAGCAGATATCAATTACCATTTCATTGCATAAATTATTAGTTAATAAACACAACCAGCGGATTTTGAGCGTAACCTTTTCCATGACCACTTCAGATACCACCAGAGGGCGCTGGAAGCTGTGAATAAACGGGAGCAGAGGAAGTGTCGGAGCGAAATGATGGCCAATCTGGATTGTAAGCGTGACCTTGCTATTTAAATGTACCAGAAAACGTATAAATGATGTTTCACCTTAAACTTGCACACATATTCAATGAAAATATACCTACACATATTCAATTAAATAATATGCAAATATTTGTTCAATATTAAGATAGTTAAAAGAAAAGTAAGTCAATTGAAGAGGACCCACTACTGCCCGTATCTACAGTGCATAACAATACTAATTTGATTTAAAAAATGTCTGAGTCCACTCTTTCTTAAACTATAGGTTCTAGGCCCGAGGAGACACGTATCATGTATAAATATCTACTTTTTTATACAAATCTACTATTATAGACGAGTTTCTCATGTCGAGGACAATAGGAAAGCCACATTAATATGAAGTCGCTGATTAAAATCCATGAAAAGCACAGATTCTAAATTTCTGATTACAAGCTAAAATTACAAATCTCAGCTAGTTTCTGTTTATAATGATGTTTTTGTCCAACGATATCATGCATTTGTTTCCTACTTATATACTTGCTTGAGAGCATTAAATTATTTTCGAGTAAGGAAATGATCGTATTTTTAATTTTTATAAAGTGTTTTATCAGAATTCATATTTTCATAATTTATTTTTAGCAGTATAAAAATGATGAGTGTGAACTTTTAAAATTCCTAATACATTATATTTAAAATCTCGAAGTGAGAATAAAAAATTAAAGAATGTACATTTCCTTCTCATATCTGATGAGTGTGTCTTTATATTGGATGACAGTTGCCTTAAATTCGGTATAAGTAATACTGTTTCATAGAATCGTAATATAATTTTATTATTTTCTTAAATAATTTTAATATTTATTATTTTTAATCCTTTGGTATTTAGGAATATCAGTGAACCAACTGACAATTCGTATAGGCCTTTACTAAATAAAAGATGTCCTCTTCTAACAGAAATGCCCTTTTGGCTCGCTTTTCATGCTTATAATTATATTTCTTATCACCTGAAATGGAAAAGAAGACCATAATCACTGCAAACATTCTTCTATCTCCTGTACAGCTACAGGATGGGAGCTTTGTGCATACAATTGTCTGCTTAGGTAGTCCCAGTGGTGCTCAATATTGTTCTGTTTGATATCTATCGAGCCAGCCGTTTCTCTCTAACATTGTTCATTTAGATATTCCTTGCCAAGAACGGCAAAATGAGATTGAGCCTTATCATCCGTTTGAACGGATCCATGACTAATACCACCAGAATGAAGTCTTACCATATCATAAACAATATTATCTGATATCTGGTTTCATTCGCAGTTACACCATAGCATTTATAAAAAACATTGTGGCTATCGAAAATGATTCAGGTTTACCAGAATTACAGCCCTTCTATGAAAATTTTTATCATCTGATACTGGTTGTAACCTTGTCCCCTGTTTCCTCCTGGTCAGACTACGACCAAAGTAAATTTGAACTTATTTATAGAGAATTCTGATCGCCACAGCTCTCTGTTTGAAGTGACACGTCTTCTGGCTTAACATAGTCATCCACATTCCTACAATCGAGGTGAGACGATCACACAAAAATGGGATTCGTACATACAGACCTCCATTATGAAGAGGTCTTCGTACTGTAGTGGAATATATTCCTCTCCCTACAGCTGTAGAAGAACCGAAAACGCAAGGAGACAATGTTTTCTTCCTCTTTCTTAGGTAGGAAGGAAGCAAATAACGATTCTCTTATGTGGTTTTTACACGTGGTTGAGACAGGCCTTTTGAGACTGAATCCAAACTCTATGTACAACAACCTAAACGACAGACGTCTTTCAGCCATTTTGTAATAAAGTTATTTTTATCCACCACCCTAATGAATCAGGTAAGCGATTTCTCCTGGACTTAACCAACAACAATCTTACACACAATATTAAAAGCGTATAAAATTAATCAGAAACATACACGCATGTAGCACAAACCTGATGTGAAAATCAGACATATTACAGATTTTTGGACTATTTCTTTCAAAACTAAATGGAGATTTAACTTTATTACATTTGATTTAATGAATGCAAATGTTTCATATAAAATATATTTGCAATTTTTTGTTCTCTATTTTTTTCAAATGAGCATCGAAAAATAGATTGATCCTTAATTTTAAGAGAAGAATGTATAAAGAATGTCATTTGTAAAAAGTTTAGAAAATAATTTACCTGAAGTTGTCGTAAGCACTGATAGTTCGACGAACAGGAGAAATATGTAGACAATACACTTCCACATATTGTCTTGAGGTTTCAGGAACACAAAGTTATTTTTAAATCAAAGACGATTTTGATTTAAAAGCTGGATCTGAAAAGTAAAATCAGTCCGGTCTTTCCCTGCTTTTATATTGATATTCAAATAACCAAATCAGTTTTTATTGCATATTCATGGAATATAACTATTGTCACTTTCCCTCATTTTTATTGATAGGTATTTACTTATTTACATTCTTTAACAGATATTTCTGGAAAAGATATGAATCATTGTGTACTAGATATTATTTGCTTTTTAACCATTTTGAAAGCATACATATGAGAATAAATATTACTTACATTATGGGTAGTAGCAAACCGTCTTCAGTCAAGGTTAAACACTTCAAGTGCATGTTTTTTCGACATTTGACTTAAAATGTTTGAAGTTAATTTAAGCGTTGTTAGAATAACATTACAGGAAAAGTAATGAATAAAAATTAGTTCGATAATTAAAATTAACTAATTAATTTGTTATTTAAAATTATATAATTATCAGGAAAGATTATAAATGAATGGGATTAGGTTTCTGTTTGATGGGGAAAAATTAAAACTATATATGATACTTCTGGAAATAATATTAATTTACGGTTTTATTGTTTATAACTTTCTAAGTTTACAGAGTTAGTTGAACAGACTAGAAAGAGGAATTTTAGTATTCCATTAATTAGTACCCATTAGCAATTTTAGTACTCGATTTAATCTAAATGTAAAAAATTTGAAATTCATCGCAAGCATATATAATTACCGACTAAACTTTCTGATTCTTTGATACTGCGTTCATTTTAAATTTTCACTAATTTTCTTACTTGTTCGCTAACTGCGTTTACTCGATTTGAGTCAATAGCGACTTGTCTGTTATTTTACAGATCACCTAGATGATGGTTTTGAGCATCTGCCTTTACGAAGAAGTTGAAATATTGAAATAGCCAAATGGTCCCGTTTGCGAAGACACCTGTTTAGACTTCACTGCCTCTGACGAGTCTGTTTCTTTTGCAGTTTTCTAGAACACACGAATTTTCACTAGTTTTCACTAATTTTCTTGAATACGCAAATTTTCATTAATTTTCTACAATACACTAATTTTCACTAATTTTCTAGAATACACTAATTTTCTAGAATTCTCTAATTTTCATTAATTTTCTACAATACACTAATTTTCACTAATTTTCTAGAATACACTAATTTTCACTAATTTTCTAGAATACTCTAATTTTCATTCATTTTCTAGAATACACTAATTTTCCTACTTCTTCGATAACTGCGTTCACTCGATTTGAGTCAATAACGACTTGTCTGTTAGTTTAAGGATCATCTAGGCAGTAGGCATGGCGGTTCTATGGTGGTTTTGAGCATCTGCCTTTACGAAGAAGATGAGGTATGGAAATAGCCAATGGTCATGTGTCCGGAGACACATGTTTGGTCTTCACTGCCTGTGACGAGAATGTATCTTTTGCAGTTTTCTAGAAAACAACGCCTTGTAGAGATTCTATTCATGTGCCGTTCCCCCCTAGAGAGATTTCGATCGAAAGCGATATTTCGTTTTCTGAAAAGCTTTTGTGGTAAAAAATAGACAATACAGTCAAACCTGTTTTTGTGCGGTCCTTTTCGATGCGATTATTTTTTGTGCGGTATATGAATTCCAACGTTGTTGCAATTATAACACCCTTTGTAATGTTTTCTATCAGTGTACATATGTACACTATAAGGCGCTGTTCGCCTTTAGGCGCTGTTCGCCTTTAGGCGCTATGTTCATTTGCCATCAACAGTCTCCCGATTTTGAACCAGATCATCACTAGAAGATGTGCGTTTTGGACTACGACGAGTAGCAGTGAATTATGCGCATTTTGAAAGCTTTTATCTGTCCGAATGAGAAAAAAATCCTACTCTAAAATTATCATTTTGACTGAACGCATTTTTCCCAAAGGAAATTTTTTTTCCATGGGGACAATTCGATCAGGGATAACAAATGAGACAATATGTTAAATTAAAACAAAGTTTTCAGAACTTTTTATTGGAAATCGACCATTATAAGGACATTTGAAAATGTAGAACAACACTTTTAGAGAAGGAATTTTTTTCTCAACCAATTCGGAATTATAATAAAGTATTTATAGTCATTTACGACGAATTTCTTTTTCGAAAAAGCTTATTTTTTAAAAAAATATTAGACATATGGATCTGAAATATTTACCATATATACCCTACATAAAATGCGTACTTACATTAAATTTCAAAAATTTCGTTTCTATTGTAAAAAAATTAAAAATACTTTCAAATTTTCGTTTCTATTGCAAAAAAATTAAAAATAATTTTATAAAATTTAAGGTCGTTTCATTACCTAAAAATTTTTAATTATTATTTAAAGTCTTACTCTCAGATTTATAGCTTTTTATTTAAACACAAAATCCAGATATTTCGAATTCCCGGCCCCTCCCCCTTATCCATTCATATCTCCGTTCATATGGTCGACCCAAAAACTTAAAGCAATAAAATTGGTGTTGTTTATTTTTCCAGATTTTTTTCATGACTATTCAACTGGACTTTAATGTTAAAATGAAGAATTGAGTATTTTTTCTCTTTTTAATGACCTTTTATATTAGTACGCTTAATATCAAAAACAAAATTAAATTTGTTTCTGGCACAAGATTTTCTCTCATCCTAAACTAAAAGTCAACATTTTAAAAATGAGTAGTATATTTACATTTTAGTTTAAATAGAAATAACTAAATATATTCCACGCATGGATCTCCTTTCAAGTATACGGTTAATAGGCATCATTATTTGTTTTAAGTTCACACTTTGTAAATGTTTACTCCCAAATCATTTTTGGATGACAACAGATAATGTGAAAAATAAAGAAATTGATGCGTTTTCGAAAATAATGAAGAATTATTTTTTTGCTGTATCATGCCAGATTCCTTCACACTGTTAAAGAATATGTATCTGCAAGATAGCCATCGGCATTTATCGAATAGATCTTATTATATTGTTATAAGATGACATTTGTGCATATAAATGAAAGGATCTTTTCCTCCAGATTCTTGAATACCTGCTTGTATAATAGTTCCACAATTTCGTATGACGAATTCTTGCGCAATGGAAGAATCTACAGTACTATAAACTTCAATTGGAAGTTTATGTCTTATAGTACAAACATGTCCGTTATCACTCATACTTCTTCAATTATAACACCCCTTCCAATCGTTGTGAATTAGTCTATATTTTGCTTTATTGGCAAATTTCTTCTGAGTCATCAGCTTCCATTACTTGCTTATTTTGAATAGTGCTGTTTCGAACAAATCCTATTCAAATTTAGTAAGTCTGATTTCATTTTCAAACCATATTTTTGTGATTTAATACAAAACTGAAAGTGTTTTTGAAACACAATGCTAATAAGCAAAATACTGGAATTGTTAAATATGGACGCTTAAATTATTTCTAGGTTTACAACAGAAATGCTTTTGTATCATGAACGTAATGTAGTTTTAATCATGAATTATCAATATTTAAGCTATTATCGACACAAATCATTCAAAGGTAACGAATTGGTTCACCAAAGTTAAAAGATTTTAGAGGAAATCTTTTAATGGTAAATAGTTTTAGGACTATAATTAATTGTGATTTCACATACTTCAATTGAGAAGTAAACATCTATGACACTTTTTATGATTTTCCCATAGCGTTTTAATCACCCTAATATTTAATACTCAATCTGATATCCGGACATGTATGTTCCGATGACAGCTTTTATTATTGTCGTGATATCATATTTAGTGCTGAAAATAATATAAAATGATTCAGCGTTTTTAAAGTTCTGTCTGAATAAAATGCAATAGCTTACAAAAACGGTTTAGATATCTATTTATCAACAGTAAAGCCATAATTAAGTGAAATTGGTGTTTCTAAAACGCTTTGCAAGATCCTAGTAATGTAATGAAATATGGCTGAGAAGACTCAAACTGTTAATAAAAAGATAATAGACGCTTCCTGATATGGAGAGAACTTGGAACCTGTTATTATCCGCCTATGGAATAAAAAATATTATTTAAATATAATTTTTATAATAATAAAAAAATATTTATTTGTAGAAAATCCTCCGTCGTTTTTTCCCTTAGAACACAACAGAAATTATCCTGGCTGAAATGCCAACAGATCTCTAAATCTTAATGGTATTGAACAGGAATTTCTATATAATTTGCACTATAAATCTGGCTTAGAAGTTATGAAACAAAAATTTACTCTGCATTTCGCTCATCCGCAGTAAATCATTTTTTACTAAAAAATACTCATGCAAGGTATTTACTTTAAATTAAAATACAATTCTTTTTTAACGCATTGTCGAATATTCTGTAAGTTTCGCAAAATTTTGCATAAAATTCTGCATGTTGTAAGCAAAAACCATGGGAAAAATTTCGTTTGTTTTGAAGAAACCTTTTTATCTTCCGGGATATTAAAGATAATTTTATGAAAATGCATGTAAGCAATGTACAAAGCAAAACTACTGATTAAAGTTTCAAAACATTACCAGCTTACTGTGAAACAGGGTGAGCCCAAATTACTTTCGTCTTCATCAATTTGTGGACGATCCACTAAATGTTCTCGTGACAAAATCTCAGCTGTAAAATGCGAGACTGTACTTCCCAAAATTCTTCACAACTGATTGTAAACCATTGTATCCAAATCAACTCCAAATATTTGGCATTTTACCAATCTTGCGACACTTTTGGGTAGTGTATATAAATCAGAAACGTCTTGCCTATTTACGGAAATAATCTGCAATTTTTTACAGAAATGGATTATATAATGTTCCATAATGTATTCTCAATAGTATTTAACAAAAATAGATTACATAATGCTCTGCTTCAATAATGTATTCTCCATATAAATTTTATAAGAAATAGATTGCATTCATTAAAATTTTATTACTAAAATACTGCAGTTAGGATAAAATTATTCACTCATTTTACATATCTGTTCCTACATGTCTAATCAGTGCGAACCATTTCTCTTCAAGGTATCTTAAATTATTTCAAAACCCAAACATCAGAATATCAGATCAACGCAAAACTTCCACTTTTAAGAAAATAGTCTTTTCAATATTTTTTATTCTTAGTTCCGTGAACAGTAGAATTCAACAATCCCTCCCAAAAACCCCCAAAATCTGCTTTACATCTTAGCCTTTAAACGTTTGGCTAATTTTTTCACTCATTGTTTAGACAGCATTTGAAAGGACGCAATGTATTAACAAAATTAGAAATAAATGTTTGCTTTTTATCATATTACCAAAATTACAATTACATATCTGTTTTATCAGTATTAAAAAATTACTATAAACTGCCTCGCCCTTATCAATATAATTCAAATGTTTTAATGGTGCCAAACTAGGCATTGAATCGCCAAAACATTGAAATCAGTGAAATGGCGCCAAAATCTCTATAACATTCAATTATTCAACAACACAGTTAATTTCTTAACTAGCCCCAGAAAGTTTCGTTTTTGATCGGGAAAAACAATAAACGGTAAATGAATTAGATGTGCCTTGAATCAGTGGCGTATCTGCAACTTTTGCTACCCTGAGCGAACTTGTAATATGCAGTTCTTCCTTTGGAAGTTGCAAACTCAAAATACTAATAAAAATTACAGGTAAAATGCATTAGTATACATTATTTCCTCCTTTGACGCCCTCAATATCTGCAAATGGTTGCAAGATCGCGCGTCCATCACCAGTGTTTCTTCCATACTTTAGCAATTTGCAGACAAAGGCAAAATATATGAATGAATAACGTAACTTTTTTATGTA
>BGPR01015628.1:0-29401 GCA_013235015.1 Araneus ventricosus | reverse complement strand
AGAGGGAGGTCTCAGATCTGGTGCCTGTCTCGTTTTCTGACCCCAGTGCAAAATTACGAGGTTCGTTACAAAATAACCCTGATGTTGCTTTAAAATAAAAATTATGGCGTGAATCTAACTACCTCCCACTAGTCTGGTACCGAAATTTGGAGAGGGAGGTGTCAGATCTGGTGCCTGCCTCGTTTTCTGACCCCAGTTCAAAATTGCGAGGTTCGTCACAAAATAACCCTGGTGTTGCTTTAAAATGGGGTTAATATAACTAAACTAAAGCAAAACGAAAACATACTTTTCAGAAACTGTTTGCAACGGAAAAACAAACAAATGCAAGGAGGAAACGCCATGAACACTATATAATCTCGCCAACCATAGAAGAGGAGGCTCACTATATATTTGCAAATTTTGCATGAAACCTCATCAGAACAAAGGAAATTGTTTACAAGCATACCACTCCCAACACCATGACGAAAAAATTTATTAGATATATTTATTATTTTTTTAGTAAAATGGTGTGATTTTGTTTTGTTTTATTTTATAACAAGTCTTTGAAACATTCTCGAGAATGAAGATATATATATATATATATATATATTCAACATTTGCGTCAAATTTTGAAGAGTAAGAATCACTTCATTTTAGTAAACTTTAAAAATATGATGATTCGATGCACGGATTCAGCTGTTAAGTGTTCATTCTTGTCATTTTAAGGACACTATTAAAGAATGTCTGATAATTAAATATCAAGATTTCCAACACCTTTTTTCGCTTTATATATCAGTAATATTAGAAATAAAGAATTTCTATTTTATGGTAACACTATGAATCTAGGCTTAGTAATTCCATTGGAATTCAGCTAAACCATTTTTTTCTTTTACCAACAAAAATATAGTCCATTCATAAAAAAAAATTAATTTATTTTTTACGAAATATGTTACAACATGCGACAGAGACACTGCTTTAAAAAATCAAACCACATTTCCTGCCTAGATATCTACGAAAAGCAAATGTTACTCCTATTGTTGCAAACATAAGGAAATGAAATTTATCAAATCATGGGTCTGGAAACGCCATACCAATAAATCACATATGCACCACGGAAACAAAATATTCATTTTTATAATATTCATTTTTCAAGAAACAAAATTATATCTGCTTTGTGCCACAAGAACGTGGAGAAAAAAAAATTCCCCTTTTCTCTGACCTTCCATAATCGTTAATCTTGCAAAAACGGTTCTACAGGGACACGACTTCATGATGCGTTTCCATAGCAACCGATAAATATTAACACAATGATTTCTGGAGTGTTTTGAATCTCATTTTTTTTCCCATCTTCGAGCTCCGGGATAAATATTTTTTGCCGTTTATGTGTGCGTTTAGGCGTGGAAAATGAATAGCTTTTGGCACCTTTTGAGGCAAAAAACGTGAGAAAATATTCACCTGAATTGCTTTTCAGTATAATTTTTTATAAAGGAATTGAGGTTAGTTATTAAATTTTATTGTTTAGCTGGTATTTCTTTAAGAAGCGTTTTTCGTTTCAATGCTGTAGTTGTAATGAAATTAAATATTTCATTCATTTTATCTTACAAGAAAGGTATAAAAATAATTTTATTCAAATTTCAAATTATTTTATAAATGTAAAGTAGAATAATTGAGAAAAAGAAAGCTGACGCTCAACTGTGGGTTTCTATTTCGTATTTTGAAATAATTATTATTAATTTATTATGTGAATAACAATGAATTTTAATTTAATCAAATACCGATTGCAATTATTTTATGACTATCTCAATGATATAAGGAAAGGTTTCCACTTTTATATTAATATGAAATTATTTGAGAGCGCAATTAAATTAATTATGTGTACGAATAAACGCGTTGATATGAAAATTCTATAATATTATTCCAATGTTGTTTGTTTCTGTATTTAAAGTACATTACATATAAATCATCATTAATTAATTTATCATCATTTATGAATTTTAAATTGATGATTAAATGTGTGACTTATTTCTGTTTAAAATACAGTTTTGAACATCTTTGTATAAATAATTTATATAATTTTAATTTCAATTTAATCCAATATTTAGTGTTCAAAATCAGATCTGTAAAAATAAAATTCTTTAACTTCTTTTGTTTATTTTTATTTTGAAATGGTTTTCCATGGGAATTTCAGCTACGAAGGCTGTTTCCCCCTATTTCCAAACAATTGTATAAAATAAATATTGAAATATTTCAGAGGTTGAAGAAAGTCTTATAAATGTTGTTGATTCCTAGTGATCTTTTGAAGAAAGTCTTTGTAAGACGGAGATGTTTTATTATCATTCTGAAGTTTTTTCCAGACATTCACTCTATGAAAATACCCTGTAATAAACTTCATTATTGAAACATTAATATTTAGAACTTATATATTTATTGTTATTTCTTCATGCGGAAGCATCATTTTAGCATTACTCATCATCATTTCAAATATAGTTTTTACGTTATTGTAAGCGATTTTTATTTAAATTTTCTAGTTTTCATTAACTTATTTTAGCAACAACATTCTATTAACCATTATTTTTTATGTAATTTTCTTTTATTTAATAAATGATGCCATCGCAAATTCGTTATTGTTAAGAATTATTCGTGAGTTTTATGTTCTAAATATGTTAGAAGTGATTTATATTAATTATGTCTTTTGATAAATCTTCAGTCTTATTTGAAATAAAGATAATCTACCAAAAATGATATAGGCTGTACAAAAGTACTGATTATCACAAACCAACATGATTGACGGTGTAAAATACTTACGTTTTGAAAATTTTTACCATATTTTGTTCATAATTCTTATCACTTTAGAAATCCTCTATAATGTGATGGTATCATTGTTGTCATGAAAATCAACAAAATGAAATTAATCTGATCGAATTTTACAGCAACTGAAAATGAAATTTCCTAAACCAAAATCTTTCATTTTAGGATGTTAATATAGGTTTTTATTTCTATGTACTAAAATCTCAGGGTAACCCTTAAATACCCAGTGTTGCCTTTAAGCAACATAATTACCCAATTTTATCTTTTAGAATATTGAGAATAAGACCGAAACTCTAATGCCTGTTCTTACCAAAAGGATAGACTCTGAAAATGTTACGAAATCAATTTACAACATATAAATGATAACCAGAGTGCTGATGAAAACAGTGGCTTAACTAGGGTGGGGAAGGTAGGACAAGTGCCCTGGGCGCACTTGCAAGGGGGCACAAAAATTAAGGAATCAACTGGTTGTATTTAAAAGAAAATTAGGTTTTTTTAAAGTTCTTATATCCAAGATTCTCAAAAACTGAAATGGTTTCAATAAAGTGTGAGAAAATGTTAAGGTTATAGTCATTATTACAATAGGGAATCTGAAGCTGCGACAACAAGTAATATTATGTTTCAGAGATTTTCAGACCCAAACCCCCATCAATGAAATTAAAAGCTCGTTTAAAAGGAAGGTAGCTTCCCAGGTTTGAAACTCGGTGGGGTGGGAGATAAAGGAAGATTGTTAGGGATGATTACCTCCGCAGGGTTTCTAATGGCTTTTAATGGTATACCTGATTCATACAGACTGAATATCAGTTTCTTCGGAAATTGGTGATAAATGGTTAGCAAAAGTGCCATTCCTATTTCCAATCAGCAAAGAGTGAAGAACGGAAAATATATCTCCATTTTTTTCTTAGTGTAAGAGCACTCCAGCAACTTTAAAAGTTGCAAGTTCGGTATCTTTGTATGGTGTTTAGAACATTTTATCAACGCATCTGTATAATTTATATGATGAAAATGCGATGATGTTTATCCTAAATTCTACCTCGTAAAACCTAGACGCAACTGCTCTGCCAAACGAAAACAAGCAAAAAAACCCCCACCGAGACAGAGAGAGAGAAAAGACCGTGTAAAGTTTTGCAGTTGCTGGTAAAAATTATCAGTGGGTATTGACATTGAAATTAAGATAAATGAAGGCGATTTCTTTAATAATTAACGAGAATAAATACATAAAGAAAAGAAATTCGATTCCTGCCGTAATGTGAAGCGTTTTCTTTCCTCTCTGAGCTACGCTATTGTCGCCAATTAGTTTTACTGTTATCAAACGTATTAAAATTTGCCTTGAATATCAACTTATTAAACTACCAATATTAAATTAATACAAAAAATTTATTTAAATATGAAAATATGGCTATCATTTTTTTGTTTGCAATCCTTATGTTTAGTACGTTACAAACATTTTAGTACTAAAGTATTTTAAACACTTTTGCTTCATTAAAAGCCAGAAAAGTTAATTTATAACATTTCGGACACACGAAAGCCTTCAAACTTTTCAGAAATAATGCATCGTTTTTTATGAACACAAATAATGTGTACTATAATAATAAGGAAATACAATTTTACATGTCATAAACAAATTAATAACTCTGTAATTCTGTTTCATGTTGGAATCAGCGTGTTTCCCCTATAATAAATAGCGTATCCTCTAATTTTATGCAATGAATTTCAACTTTGTCATAAAAAGTGCTAGATAAAACATTATTAAGCTTTATTAACTGTAACTTTTGATCAATATATTTAAAGATATGTATGAAATTATACTAATAATATTATAAAATATATTAGTCTCTAAGGCTTTTGTATGATTTTATCTGTGTTAGCAAAAGATTTACTTCATTGTTTCGAGTTTTTATATACTGTCTATGGCGAAAAAGTAATATATTTATTTTTTTCATTCCTATGTGTGCGGTGTTTTTTTCCCGATTGATTAAGATATTTTAACTCATTTTATATTATTTTTCAAATACAAGATAAATGAATTCCAAAATTTTGTTAAAAAATCTATATATTTTGTCAACACAAAAATGTTTTGAGTGTCATTTTTTAAGTTTATTTGCACTTTTAACCTTTGCACTACCCGGCATAAAGAAAATAAAATGAGGATCACATTTCAGAAGAAAAAAAGGGGGTGCAGTTTCGGTATTTGCCTTGGGCGCCATTTTATGTAGGTACGCCACTGGATGAAAAAAAAATAATGAATTGATGTTTTACACTTGAAGCTGCAGCTTTTTTGGTTTGCATACCTGAGAATAACATATTTTATTGTACGATTTTGAAGGAAATTCATTATCTTTATTATTAGTTCTTAAAATTCATCAGTTTTAATATTATAGAATTTTATCAAGGAATTTTTTTTCTCAAATAAAGCCCATTCTTGCCATTTGGTCATAAATTGTTTTCTAGCCGTAAACCATGCTTAAAACAAAATATGATTTTTAAAATGGTTTTCCTATGTTTTATATAAGAAATGAAAGTCAAAATTATTTTTAAATCAATTTTTTAAAAATCGGGTATTTAAGGGTTAAACCAGTTAAAAACACTATTGGTGAAAGCAGGAATTCCGTTTTATCTAATTAATAAATAAAGTGAGTCACCACCTTTTCCCAGACGTCTTCTAATGTTTCGCTAACTTGAAAACGTCCCAGTAAATCATTTGTTAAGTACGTATTTTCATTTTCTCATATCCGAAGCATACTATGAGAAAATATTACATCGTCAAAAAGTTCAACCTAGAAATTTCGATGTATCCTCATGTTTCTGATCTCCTTGACTCCGAAAACCCCCCCTTTTGGAATTATGGCTATTGAGCAATAATAAACAGAAAATATTTGACACAATGCAGAAAGAAGTTTATTTTGTATGCGTACCTAGTGATTGTCTTATGTGACTTCCCTTGGTAACACGGGCAACATCCATGTGGCAATCCATTTCTCCACCATACGAAGTATTTATTCCCTATGCACATTTTCAGTTCTTTCACTGTTGTACACAAAAGAAACGTTAAGACAGCGTCTAGGTTATATCCCAATTAAAGGAAGACCCAAAAAGTAATTTCAGCAGATTTAGATAACCACATGTATAACATGTCGACTATCGAATGGATAGTATCTGTGGCCGAGAACATGTTTCACAGTGTCTGACTTAAAATGGATTATCGCATAGATGTTGCCCGTCTGACCAAGGGATGTCACATAGAGCAATTATTACGTGCCCAAACAAAACTTCAAGCTTCTTTCTGTATTGTGTTCAATTTTTTCGTGTTATCTTTGTTGACAAGGAAGTTATAGTAATCAGTGCAATTATTTCGAATAACTTTGCGTAAAGGAGGCATCATACACATATTATACAGGGTGTTCATTAATTATTGTCGGGGTTTCCTTACCTCATAACTTTCGAATAAAAAATATTACGCAAAAACCGATTACGTATTCGTAAATTACAACTCAAAGAATTTTATTAATGATATTAAAAAGATTAATGAATTTGCACATGGCTGCCCTTCGTGGCTCGTAACACATCGAGAGGAAATTCGATTTCCCTCCTAGTGTTCTCCAGCATTTGTGGGGTAACATTTTGGATCGCAGTAACAATTCTGCGCTTCAGTTCATCAAGGGAGGGCACAGGGGTCTTGTACACAATGTTCTTGACAAACCCCCATAGAAAGAAGTCCAGCGGTGTTATATCTGGTGATCTCGGAGGCCATGGGATTGGTCCACCTCTTCCACACCATCTGTCGGGAAAGTTCTCGTCTAAAAAGTCACGTACAATCATGCACCAATGTGGGGGTGCACCATCCTGTTGAAATATCACATCTGGCTGATGTTGCTGCATCTGAGGAACCGCATACATCTCCAGCATGTCAAGGTATGTCACGGAGTTTATTGTTGTTTCAGCAAAGAAGAAAGGTCCAATAACTTCAGTATGTGATAAAGCGCACCAAACATTCACCTTTGGGCTATCTCTTTCCAATTCTCGATAATTGTGCGAGTTCTCCGAGCCCCATATTCTACAGTTATGTTTATTCACTTTTCCTGATACATGAAAAGTGGATTCGTCACTGAAGAACCATTTCCGAAGGTAATTTTCATCATCCTCAATTCGAGTCAAAATTTGTTCAGCGAACTCAAAACGACGCGGTTTATCATTCCGGTGTAAAGCTTGCACAATTTGCACTTTGTAGGCATTCAGATGAAGGCGGTTATGGAGAACGTTCCATATCGTCGTATGCGGCATATGTAACTGCACAGCTGCTTGTCTCGTTGATTTTCGTGGACTGCGAGTAAACGTTTCTTGGATGCGATCAACATTTTCCTACGAAGTGCTCAGTCTTCCCTCTCCCTTTCGGTGTAGAACGCTACCAGTTTCCTGAAATTGTGTTAACCAGCTTCTGATAGAATTATCCGAAGGAGGATCTTTCTTGTACGTGGTCCTGAAGCGACGTTGAGTAGTTATGACTGATTTAGTTTCGAAAAACCACAAAACATACATTGCTTTTTCTTGCTCGGTCGCCATTTTTATTTATGACGTCATAATTACCCAGACTGCAAATGCGCTAAGATCGCATTGTTGCCACGTAAAATTCTTTGAGTTGCAATTTACGAATACGTAATCGGTTTTTGCGTAATATTTTTTATTCGAAAGTTATGAGGTACGGAAACCCCGACAATAATTAATGAACACCCTGTACATTAACTTAATAATAAGAGACAAGAAGAGCGTGTCAATCAACATTTCACCCAGCTCGCATATCCCACCTTGGAGTTGCCATTCAATAGTTTGTGTTCCTCATTAACCATTCCTGATCACGTGACTGTTTAGATTTCGTCTGCTTGACGTCACTCCCTTCGAAATATCGAATTCAGTCATAGGAGCCATTCAGTGGCTTTCAGTTACAAATTACCTCTTGCGGAGTTGCCAGATCTGCAAGACACTTGGTTAGAGTTGCTTTGTTTGCATAATTAGATGTGATCAAATGATTGCAACATCCGTCATACGAGAAGGGACTTGTCCGAAATGATGTTCTGGTAGATGCCCACGTGTTGATCATGTGTCTGTCTAGCTTTACTTCATTAAATATTGGTGTAGGTTATATTGGTTTCGCTTCAGATAGACTGAATAAGTAAATGCAGTTCTATTTAGAAGGCCAATTGGAGCATAATGATAAAATGGATGGATTTTTATTGTCTTTTTTTTATTATGTTTCGAATAATTGTCAAATGATGAAAATTGATAACTTGTGGATGTGGGTGAATGAATTTTTTTTTTCTTTTCCAAATATAGTACAACCCCGGTTAACCAAACGAAATGGGAGAAGCCGTTTCGGATAACGATCGTTTCAGTTAATCATTAACATCTATTTTTTTGTATCTAAATACAGTATGTAATTCTAAAATGTTTTGAGTGTAAAACGAATTCAAAATTCGCTTTGTAGGCTACACTCATGTTCTTGATTAAAGTTGACACTCCGTCTAATGCAATATTCGCACCGACGAGTTCGCAAACAATATCGTAATTAATATTATTAATACACATTAATTTTAATATTCTAAAATTATTCATTGAACTTCTTGGGAAAGCTTAGAAGGCACAAGTGATGATATCGTTGCCAAAAAGTCTCACTCTTGCAAATATTTCCGTGCAGTACAGTGTGTTTTGGATTTGCGATTTCAGATAACCCTGGTTTCGGTTAACCCGAGTTCGGTTAAACCGGCTTTTACTCTAAAGTGTTTCCGGTAATAAGTTAATTTTACATTTTTAATTAACCCCGTCTTTTTCGGCGACGCATATCATGAGACGAAGAGAAAAATTGCATCCTTAAAAGTGAATTCGTCGCTACTTACACGTCTCGTTATATTCCGCTATTGCTTTTTGTATTTCTGAATATTGCTAAGAGATGGCGCAAACAGTCCGACTTTCTTCATGTTTTCGCGGTAAGATTTCCCGCCTTGAATGGAAAACATAATCATTTTGAGGAGATGCGAAAAAAAATCCGACAAAGAAGGGGTTATTGCTCGCGAAATGATTGAGCTACAAATTCATATGCAGTATTCGTTACTATTTTCATTGTTGTAGTGTTTGTTGAACGATGTGAACCTTATGAAACTTCGAACTGGAATCCTGAAACCCACAAAAGTTTTGCATTTAAAATAAATGCGTACAACCGGCAAAATATTGCAAGTTAGAGTTAGTTTGAAAATTAATTTACTATTAATTGAAGGATAATTCTGGATTTCGAAGTCCCCACTTTTCTTGCTAATTAAGTTTCCTATCACGTCTAGAATAAGTCACTTTTATACACTGATATTTGTTGTAATAGTTCACAGAATGATTAATAGTGCAACATTGTTACAACCATAGGGAAGGTTTCAGGAAAAAAGTTTCTCATAATTTTCATATACACTTGATGCATTTATGAGTGTTAATAAACTCACATAAAATTTGATATTTTAATGAATTTCTTCCTTTATTTCTAAATCTGATTTTAAAAGTTATTGGAAATGTTGCGTGTCATATAATCTTTAATAAAAGTGCTACCTTTGTCGCAACGTGGTAGTTTCTATATTTTGAACGCTGCTCAGCAAATCATTTATCAGACTCACGAAATTCTCGAAATTATCAGACTTCCATTTCAGAACCTATTCTCAGTATCTTCACGATATTTCCCTGACTTTTGTGGACATTCATTTTAAGGTTTAAGGAAATTGCATTCTCTAGATTATGAGTTCCAAATTGCCGAAAAGAAGAAAGGGAGTTGGTTACATTTTCAATTTGAAAAGATGAGCAATCTGTTGAGAAGACTAATGGGTTCACAAAGCAAAATGATATGAATGTAAATCAAGATTGACGATTGCGCCATCTAGATGTGTGAAGAGATACTTACCGTTTTAAGATGAACTTTCAATGACGTAACTTGTGTTCCGAAAACTCTCAAGAGACTTAATTGTGCAACAATCAATGTAACTATGTATGTTTTCTTCTTCTAAAAATTCTGTGTTTTTTTATATGGAATTGTGAATGTCTAATATAAAATATATCATAATAATACTGTACAATAGTGTCAATAATTGGGTAATGTATACGGTATTGTACAGTATTCGCAATGTTATATAATATCGTACAATACCGCAAAATATTGCATAATATCGAACAGTGTTGTAGAGTACCATACATCATATTGTGCTACCCGAGAATAAAAGTGGTTGCTCAAGATCTAGCTGGTATCATAAGACGAATTTCTTACATGGGATTTAAAATGTAATTTAACCCTCCGAGCTGCGCAATCGTCTTTTTCCGTTTTTCATGTTCAGTTCAAAAGTAGATAGCTATAAAATATCCTTAAGATTTCAGAGATATAATTAAATACACAAAAGATCGATTCACTTACTTTAAAAGTTAGGTTTTTTAACCTGAAAGGTAAAAGTTCGAAATAATTGGGCGCTCAGAGGGTTAAAATTTAAATAAAATGCGATATTTTTACTCATACAAAAACCCTGAAGATATTCCATTATGCAGTCTCTTTTAAATAAAAAAAGTCGTCTTTCACCTTTCCTTATACTTTCCTGTACTATATATACTATACTTTTCATGTCAATCCCCCAACCCAAATTTCTTATCAATAACCCCATTTTTTGCCCAAATACCCAATCCTTTCTCAAGACAAAACAAAGAATCCAGTTTTCGGGCCACTTTCTTCTCTTTTGACTGACAAAGGGAGGGATCTGGCATCATCCAGTTACAAGGCTCAACTCATCCATCAAGCTCAAACGGGTACGAGGGCAGGAAGCAACCACCGGGGTGCTTCCTCTTACGCCCCAACCCACTTCCCTTCCTCCTTTCCTCCTATCTGGCCACGAGACTTTTTAATTCTTTCCTTTTTCTTAAATCTATCTTCGTCGGTTCTACAGCGGCCGACGCTCCTTTGGGATTTCATTAAAAATATCGTTCAAAAAATAACCGTCTGAAAAATTAAGATATCAGTGTCTGCACGTTGTGAAAGACAGTGATGTATAGATGCCTGCAAAGTGAGGTTTTAATAGCGATTTAGTTTGGCTTAGCTATAACGTCCCGCTTTGAAGCAAAAAGAGTGCTGTATTGCAACAGACCTCGCAATTTTGAGCCGCGGTCAGATGACGACGCCTGAGCTGGCACCCCCTCTCCCAACTTCCACACCACCCCAACGGGAGGGGGTTCGCCCCCTACATATGATCTAACGCGCAATAGGCCCAATACATGACGGATCTTCAGCGGAATCGAGTTTCGAACGTGGAGCCATCTGGCCGAGACCTTACCACTAGGCCACCACGACCTTTCAAGAGTGATATTCAATCTTTTTTCATTTAATTTGGTTTAGTTTTGATTTATTGGCTCAAGAACCATTCATTTGTCATACTGCGCCTGACTAAATGTCATTTTTTAAAACAGGTCTAATAGTGTGATACAGCTTGTGCTATAAATCGCGCAGTTGTTTGCCATATAAGAGATTTTCTGTTTATTTCATAATGGATTCATGATATGCACTGTTTATAGTGATTTTACTTTTTATTTTAGTAAAAAAATTATATAATAAATATAACTTCTGCCCTGTAGTATACGAGAAAAAGTAGCTTACGACTAAAAAGTGGTATGACGTGTATCGTTTGAAGATTTACAAGAATCAAAAATAAAAATTTTATTGAACAGCCTTCCGCATTTTAATAGATGGACAAAGCTTGCTGCTTCCTTTTACCATGAAATAAATCAACAACCTATAACCACGGCTTGGGTGGTTTCGGTGGTTCGGGAAGTTTTACTTAACACATACGGACGAGATATCTCGTCCTTCAGGAATCCTCACTAGAATTTGACTTTCATGACAAATTTATTAAGTTAAACATGTTAATAGATGTCCGTAGAATACCTTCACCTCTTTCTTTTCTGGTTTATAAATTGTCTAGAGTGGGCACGGAGGTTATTTTTGTCTTTCTTGGGGCTTGCCTCTAATTCGCCCAGAGCGATGAACGCGTTAAAGGAGAAGAAAACAGGTCTCATATGCTTGACTAGTTATAAAGGGAGGTAAGGTTGGTCATTCACGACCATTCCACGTCACGAAAATTCGACCGCTCCGTGCCAAAACCGATCGTCATTGTGGAAAATCAGTCAGAAATGGCGTGATGAGTTCAAAGATGGAATCAATGATCAGCTCTGTCTGCGCTTATTACTCTAGTGGGCGCCTATTTTACGACTGTCCATTCTTACATGCCTTGAAGCGATAGACGACTTGCTGGCATTTACTGGAAGGGAAGATCTATTCTAGGAAAAAATTCCACAAGATGATAACTAATAAAAATATCACGCTGTCAGATTTCTTCATATAACAAAATTGTAAAGAATTACCAAGATTCGTTTAGTCCAATTCATGCCGCATGTTTATGAAAAAATTTCGGTGTAAAGGGAGGTTTAATACCGCCGACAAAGAGTTAATATTGCACTTTTTTTAATAAGACGTTATCTTTTTGTAGATCTTAAGTCTATGGGGTGTCTGGTACACTTTAAATTTCTCATCATAAGACGAATGTCCTCAAATTAGTGTGGCATGGCCTTTGGAGAGTGGCGTGGCGACTCAGGTGTAGTCTTCGTGAAGATAAAAATTGCGGCATCTGTTCGAAAACAGTCAGCTACAATTGAAAAACTAGACGTAAGCAAATTAAGTCGAGTTAATTCTTATGAACTGTTCAGTTTATGCATGTTAAGATTTGTGGACAAATGTTACAAAACTGATAAGTCAGTTTATAAGGTTAGATTATGACGCTTCCTTCTATCATTCATGATTTGAATGAAAAGGAGATTTTTCAGGATATTTTTTATTCATATTCGAAGGCCATCAATAAATTTTCTAATTTAAAGTAATGTAAGGTCCCTTTGTTTCAATAGCTTCCTCACACGATTGCGGTCGGAATTCTTCCCTTTCATGCATAATCAGGAACGCCTTATGAACTTTTTTGTGAACAGATATTATAAAGATATATATATATAAAGATTATAAATATTATACAGACATATATAAAGTTTTTGAATACGTATAAGTTATATATTTATTCATTTCTTCAAAATATACTACACTTGGCGAACGAAATATTCTATCGAATTTCTTCACCCATTTTCGCTATAAAATATGCTTATTCCAACACTATCCTAAAATTCCATTTAATCCACTCTAGAAAATTAAATTTACGACAACACGCCTACTCCCAAGAAAACACTCGAGTCTTTTACCAAATTTTCTCCCTCACATAATGACAAATGAACCACATCATAACCTTTTATAACTCCACTATTTTATTAGGTACACGCAAAAAATATATAAAAAAATCCCCCATCTATATATTTTCGTCGCATCTTCCAATTTAGTATGTGGCAACGCTGCAGGCTCGCTAACTCAATAACCTCAACTTTGCTTCATCCTTACATTTTTGCCCTTCTTTTATTAAAGAAGAGCAGTTTTTTATAGGACCTAGGACATAGGAGTTGGGAAAAGGCGGTCATTGCTAATAAATGTCGTGGCCAGTCCTCGTAAATTACTTCTCGGCGATAACCCGTTGGGAGCATATGGCATTCATCACTTGTCCACGTTGACGTCAATTCACTGACCAGAATGTTTCTCATCCGGTGATTGTAAAAATAGCAGCTTTTTTATATTTCCGGTAGGTAGAGTGAGATAAAAATCAACATAGTCTAATTATAGAGTGATTTTTGTGAAGTAATTTTTAAATATCGACTGTGTTGCTCTGTAACAAAAAGAAGTGCTCTTTCCTGAAAAAGTACGCACAGTACAATCTCGGATCTCTATCAAGCGGGGTCTCTGTTAACCGTGAAAAAACAGTCGGCATCAGAAAATGAAACTGTATCTTTCACTTTTTAATTAAATCAACGAATTTTCAAGAAAAGAGTGTTAAATTTCGCATTGGAGCTGATTTTTGAGGTGCGAAGGCTTGCCAAAGGTCGATACATTGGGTGATCTTTCATAACTCAAGAAGTTATTTAGAGAAAAAAAAATTCGACGAGAGGCTGTCTGCGAAACGGCCGCTGGGATTGAGGGCGTAGACTTACTTACCTTACTCAACTGTGACTTTCTGTGACTAAAGTAGCTCTATGTGACTTTGACCTATGACATTTCTCTGTTAAATGAATTAATCTGAACGAATTAATTAATCTGAAATGAATTAATTATTAATCTGTTAAAATCCAGTTAATATGCCTCTCACAACCGATGCGTGCGCGCGCTTCGGTCTCTGTGACGTCATCAAAATTCTTCGCGTTTTTAACCAACTTTGCGCCTCAACTGTGGCTAAACCGTAATTCCAAATTCTAAAATTCTTTTTGCAATCCTCAATGTTAACTTTCTCTGTTAAATGAAACTAAAACCAAACTCTTTGTGTTATATAGCTGCGGAGCTATAAGCGTTTAAAAATACCACGAAAAGTGCATAATTTTTTCCTTTCCCGACACACCATTAGACCACTATGGAGAGACTACGTCAAAAATAGAAAAGACTACGTCAAAAATAGAAAAACGGCTTCATTTCGAAGCACTTCAATAGTGGTGTGAGAAAATTCCTTTCACTTTCATGAAAAAAGGCCACTGCAAATGTGTTGGAAAGTTTCTCGTTGCTGAGAAGGGGGAAATATTATTTTGAAAACACCCTTATAAGAATCACTGGGAAAATGTAACGGAAACAACGAAAATCAGTAACATTTGCGAAATCCCCTTATCAGAACTCTTTCAAAAGATGCATGTGAGATGTATGTTAATTGTAAATTTTTTGGCCATATGGCGCCCAAACTCTAGCGTATGCATTCTGTCAAATTCATTAACCAATTGACGTCCATCATCCTCATATGCTGACAGTTACATTTAACTTCCGTGGGCGATTCCATTTTTTTTTTTTTTTTTTGCTTTGTCAGATATTCAATATATATTCCCAAACTCCTAAATAGTTTTTAACTGGTATACTTGAAATTAGTAAGATTTTGAAGTCAAAGTGTAGTAACTTTTCCAAATTTTTATATTTTATTTGATTTACTTTCGAGGTTTTAATGAATTTCCAATGATTTTTCGATTGTTTTTCTAAAAAAATATATTAAACAATATTTTTATTGGATGGAACTTTTCTTTGTACAGTTAATCTTAATCTAAGTCATGTTTTTTAAGATTTAAAAAATTTTACTGGAATTTTTATTTGAAATTATCTGGTAATTAGACGTCTATAAAGATCTACAAGAATGTCTAACGATCACGTAACTTGGGACTATTTTGGCTTCATATTATGGCAGTTATCCACCCTCTGGGAATTTTTCGATAGTATTTTTCAAATTGGACTGAAAGGTGAGAAAGTTTATAAAAAATTAATACATATTTTCAATTTTCATATATGTACGAAATAGAAAGTTAGTTCTATAGACAGGAGAAAACACTTTTTTTAATTTTTTATATTTTTGAGTTCATGATAATATAATTCAGTTACCAAATGCTAAAATCTGCAGCTGATAATAAAATTTGATTCTACGCAAACTTCCATCCAGAACAAAGCTGCTTATATCCTCGCCGTTTAATCTAATATTTGAAAAGTAATTCAGCTGTAGAATGAGGCCTGAGGAAAAGAAACAATTTTATATATAGAAATGTGTGGAGAATTTTCGACTTATCAGTTGTAGATTTTTTTAGCAGTCTAAAGAGACTAAGGAATACATTTGGAAACCATCAATCACAGTGGAGTAAATGGTTTTGTTTCTATTGTAAGGTTATCATATACATTTGATTTGGCTATCTAAATTGATTCCATAACAACTGTTTTGTAGTTGTTCTCACTTTTATTTTGTTCATGAAATCGAGGAGAAATGTTAGGATTGTTGCTTTATTTTGCTTTTATATCTAGATTTATTCCGGAAGTGCATTTTTAGATTCGAAAAGTTATACAAATTAGAAGGCATTCGATTCTATTATAAGAAGAAGAAAAATAAATATATTAGTTTATAAGTAAAGTTAAATATAAGCAAGACGTATTTTATTTATTTAGAGAATTTGAGAAATTCATTTAAGTTTCTTGAAAAACGTTTTATTTTTAAGCTGAAAAAAAAACCAACTCAATTCATGAATTATGAAACGAAAAGAAAATAATTTGATAATTTTTGCAAATATACTTAGAGACGTAGAAACTCCCCAGATGCAGATTAACAAATAAGTGAATTAAGAAAATAAACCTTGTATATAAAACAGGGTTTTGATCTTTTCGAAAGAAAAGTATCTCATTGCAAAAAACTATAGAATTTTTCTAGTGAATAAAAGAAAAACGTATAGATAGTAGGAAGTGGCTGTAGGATATAGGCACATATCGCAATCATTTTTACAGTATACTTAAAAGCAATTAATTTTCATTTTTATGAAAACATGTTTATCTAGTTTTGATACTAATTGATTTAGTTCTTGCTATTCTTGCTTTTGTTTTGGTCAACTGCTAAACCTTTAATTTGAAATCTTGATAGAGATGGTTCCCACAAGGTATCATTTTACTTCTTTCGATCCGGTATTCATTCCTATTTCTATATCGAAAACCTCGTTATAAAATCTCAGGTATTAATGGTTCTTAAACCATATGACAAGTCTTAAGGATACAAATTCAATTCACGAGTGATTTAACTCTATCGATACGGGACAGTCCCATGCGCCCCTTCGTCAAAGACGACAGCCGTCCAGAAACGTCCTGAATGTCACTTTGAAATTTCCACTGCCTTTGTTAAGTGTAATGATTTCACTTCGTTAGAGTGCTCCGCCCAGATGTGTGTTTCGGAAGGAGAGTTTTCTTACAATTCGGACAATGCCAGCTGCCATTGTGGTTGTTGAGGAAAGTGAATTTCCACTTATCTTTGATAGATGAGCTCGGACGTTCCCGTATTTTGAGGTGCCTTTATTTCAATGGCCTTGGAGGATCAGAGGGTTAATGAGAATCCAAAAGTCAAACTTCACGATCGAGAATTCAGAATTTTTTTCGAACAAAATTAAAATTTGGATTATTTCCTATTTGATCTTCTAAAGATGAAAAAATCAGAGAAGATTATTACAAAAAGTTAGTATTTTTATTCCTATCTGTGTAATAAAATTGTCTAAAATAACACAACAAATAAAAATAACGAGGATTACACATTGATACATTGTTCTGTGGGAGAAACTCAAAGGAAAGAAATATCTTTTTTATGATACTTAACGAGTATTATTTCATTAAAATTCACCGCAAAATTTGCACATTTCTACGTCGTAGGTTAAAGCCCTAATTCTGTAGCCTGCCGCCCTATACTAAAATGTTGTTTTAGAATTTTCAGTTTTAACATATAGATAGGTATGAAAACAACGATGAATAATATCTTATGCATGATTATCAGAATTTACATTAAACCTCATTATATGCCAACAAGCAACCATAATTTTTTGCATGTTTCATTTTTAATAAAAAAAATCCTCCCCTCGTGTTAATTGAGACGCTCTTGCCAGTTTTCTGTGCAGCTTTCAGTCATACCTGAGTAAAGCTGTACTTATATAAAATTAGTAACAATATATTTTATATCTACTATCAAACAAATATAAAAAGTCAAACCAGCATGTGTTTCACTAGGAATGACTTTGAATAATCAGTAGAACTGAGTCACCCCGCTCTGCCAAGCATGCGATAATGAAAACACAGCCAGCTGGTTCAGGAGCAGCGGAGTCCTATAGCAACAATCACCTGGCACGGTTCGATCTTTCCTGGAGGTACTTACTCTATCACTGGGTAGAGGACCCAAAGCCCCACCATTCCCCCCCAGGAGGACGGTGCTCGCGCTCTGGCGCCCACTCAGTCGTCAGCCTCCCCCAGGGATGACTTTGAATAAATCCTGAATTTTCTGTGATTGGATGAGTGAGTGAAAGAGACATAGCTTATGTCTGAGCAAGACAACTCAAGTTGTAGAAAGGGCAACTTTAATGTACCGCTCACTTTCATTAATGTATATGTAGGGGCGGCTCGTGCATAGGGACTTCGGTACTGCAGAATCCCAAATTTTTCCATCGCGTAAATTTATTTTATTTCGCATTTAATATTTAAATCTATCAACAATATAACGCAGTCTTACGTTAAGCGATTTCAAACTTGAAATAAACCGCTAGGAAAAACTAAAGCAGAAAATCATTGAAAAAATTCTCTATCTTAATTTTTTATTACCCGAAGATGATGTACAAAGGAGAAAGTAACTTAAAGTAACGGACAACCCAGGATCGTTCCAGCACAGAATTCCGCCTGTGCGCATGCGTAGTTACAGAGTTCATGCTTTCCCTTCCTTTTCCTACTACGTTTTAAGCTGAAGGGAAACTTTCGAGTACCAGTTGAGCTAGAAACAGAGTTTCAAACATTTTACAACAGAGGAAAATTTTTTCGCGAGCTAAAACTTTGAAAATAAGTATAAAACGAAGGAAAATTAATGATAAACAAAAATTTAATTTAAAAAGTTTTTTTTATAATAATTAAATTTTTATGAAACTTCTTGCAATCCAAAGGATTTTTTCGATATTTTTTAATTATAAATGGTGATGAAATACATACGAGAATTTTTCCGCGATGCAAGTGTTTTTAAAATGTTAGTTTAACAAATTTCGAATTGAAATTTTTTTTATTAAAATTAATATGTTAAAATACTTATCTGTTAGAAGAGAAAAAATGTTTTAAGTTTATTAATTAAATATAAAACTACTCAAAGTTAATGAAAAGAAGACACAAAATGTAAGTGGTACTAATATGCACCACCAGCAGTGAAAAATTAAAAGTTACAGCACCCCCAAGATTGCATAACACAAGCCGCCACTGTGTACATGGATATAAAATTAAGAAAAACATTTTATATGAAATTTGCAAAAACTATTTTGAAAATTTGTAAGTATTTGGTTTTTATTTCTTCAGTATAAACGTCTCCCCTGACTGTTGCCAGGGTCTAGGTTAACCCTATGGGAAATCCAGCCTTGATAAAATTGCCATAATTACATGTTGTTCAATTATTTTTAAAAAGTGTAAATTTTAAAAGTTGTGAAATAGTTTAAGGGTTGTCATTGTCTGAAATTATAAGCATAATAATTATCTAAAATGATGATGAAATCTCATTAAAAAGAATATTTATATTATTATATTATAAGATTAATGCAATTGGTCTTTCGCATTTTGAATCAAGTTTCGATATTACACCAATCTTGTTAGTACGTCATTTTGAAGCGGACCTTTCAACAATGTACTAAAGAAATTTTACTATAACTATGTTTAAACAGAAAATGATAACAAACAAAAAGATGATAAGAAAAAATTGCAAAATACTTGAAGAAAGAAAATTTTGCATGAAGTGATGTCTTAAAACGACTTCAACCATAAGTCGTTGAAATTGACTTTGGTAAACGCATCTAAATTCTTTTTAATATAAAACAATTTTTGCATATAACTTTTGTAGAGAAATAATTTTGGTTCTTGTCATTTCAGGTATGTTGCTTTCTTCTTCCCTAAATTGCTTTGTCTAACTTTCGTGTAGTGAGTATATATTTCACTATTAGTTTGTTATAGATATTATACTTTTGAAATATATCTGTAAACAATTATTTGTGATAAATCCATTTATGACGAAATAATTGATACTGTGACGTATGCCCTACTCCGACATTGATTAAAGACTGGGTGTGTGCGCTCCCGGGCGCTGGTCACTTCCAGACTCATATGCACAATAGACACATCCCCTTACCTTTCTTGTTGGCGGTCCTTCAAACGCCGGGAATCTTCACCCCCTCTTTTGACTGGCTACTTACTGCCTTTCCATTACCGACTTTCATCTACCGATTGCAACATTGGCAACATTCCTAAACAGGTGGCTTTTATGCTGACAAGTGTGTTCCCGTGAGAGCACAAAGGGGTTTGTCTTCTCTGTTGAGATATAAGATCTGGACGGAGAAACTACAGAGGAGATGACATCCCGACAGCGAAACTGGTGGTCGCATTCCACGAAGGTCCGATTTGGACAGTTTAGCGAAACCTGCTAATTATTTCTTATCAGTGAATGGACACCCCGCCTTGGGGCTTACTTTATTATGGTGTTATTAATCTAGAATTATTATATTTGTATATAACTCTATATTTACTCCAGAAGAATTCTCAATAAATTATGTTAAAATTAAACATAGCTGTAATGTTCTTTTAAGCATGACTGCAAGACGTTACAATACCTAATAATGAGGGAAAATTGACTCGGAAATGGGGCGTCATGGTGACTCCAAGTTACTTCCCAGAGAGAGAAAATTCCCTTCGCTTAAGAATAACTACAAACCTTTAACCAATTGACGATCAAGCATAGTAAGTTTAAGGTCTATAGATTATCAGGCACTTTTTTAATCCCTAATAGGCAAATTGAACCACAGGGAGAGATTCAAGTTGGGTTTCATGGAGAGAAAATTCCCTCCGCCTTGTTAATAACTACAAACCTTGATACAATTGAAAATCAAGTTCCGCCAGTTGTAGGGTCTTCCCGTATCCTGTTTAGCAGGTACATTTCCAAACCCTGTGAGTCAAATTCAACTATAGGGAAATGTTCAACATCCCAAGGGGTGTCAAGCTGATATTTATTTAAAAGTTTTACTTAGAAGTCAAACGTAAGCTTCATGACTGACAACTGGCTCATGAACATTCTCCTCATATTGGAAATGATGGATTATTGATAAATGTAATTATACTTTATTATTATTTTGTGAAAGTAAAACCATTATAAAATTTATTTGTATAAAATGTATTTCTATAAATAAAAATGGTTTCTGTTTCGTTTCTGCATTCGGAAAATACGGAAACACTTTCTAAAAGGAATTAATTGTAGAACAGGAGTTAAATTGTCCCCATTCGTGTTTCCATTTAAAGGTCATAACACTGTAGTTCCCACTCTTGTTTCCATTTATAAGTCACAGCAGTGTATTTTCCATTCTAAAGTTAATAAAACGATATAAAAAAATACCAAATTCATTTTATTTTCAAGTAAAATTTAACTTCCAACGAAAGTTTTCTGTCGCACCTGAAAACAAAAACTCCCTTGATTTAAAAAGAGTTCTCCAAAAAGTAACTGCACATAAAATTTTGAGCGGGAAATAAAATTTGATTTATACGCAAACTTCCATCCGCAACAAACTGCTTGCATCCACCACCATTTCATCTAATATTTAAAAAGTAATTCAGTTGTGAGAGCTGTCTGAGGGGAAGTAATTTTAGCCGGAAATGTTTGGAGATTTTTTCGTCTTGTCATTTTTAGCGATGTTTAGAGGTCTAAAAGTCTGGAGGATACATTTGGAATCAGTCCAGCCGAGAACTGGCGTAAACAGTTTTGTTTGTTTTTTAAAGGTTATCATAGACGCTCGCTTCTCAGTCGGATCAGAAAGTAACTCTCGGTGCTTGAACTTTTTATTCGGGGCAAGAAATCGAGATGAAATATTAGAAAGTATCGCCTGTTTTTCTTTTTATATAAGAGTCTGTATTTTTATTATAATGTATATGTTACCGGCAATGTATGAAATCCGGTATTGTGCAGAATACCTAGGCATCTTATAGAATGCCGAAAACTGACCGGCAATGCATGAAACGATTAAAATTTCACATATTTCCTAGGCATTCTATAGAATGACAAACCGGCAATGTATGAAATCCGGTATTCTATAGAATACCTAGGCATTTTAGAGAATGCCGAAAACTGACCGGTAATGTTTGAAACGATTAAATTTCACATATTTTCTATACATTCTATAGAATGCCAAATGACAAACCAGCAATGTATGAAATCCGGTATTCTATAGAATAAGGCATTTTACAGAATGCCGAAAACTGACCGGTAATGTATGAAACGATTAAAATTTCACATATTTTCTAGGCATTCTATAGAATGCCAAATGACAAACCGGCAATGTATGAAATCCGGTATTCTACAGAATACCTAGGCATTTTATAGAATACCGAAAACTGACCAGCAATGTATGAAACGATTAAAATTTCACACATTCCCTATACATTCTATAGAATGCTAAATCACAAACTGGCAAAGCATGAAATACATCGCCGATTCGATTTTATAAGAAATAAAATAAGTGCAATTCAAAATAAAATTATTCATTTTCTTGATGCAAGAAGTAGGTTCATATTTCATTTTGTTTTCTTTAATAAGAAAGGCATACATTTTGTTTCGTACGACTTTCATTTTTCTTTACGTATTTTGAATAAAAGTTTTTTAATGGCAATGTTTCGTTATTTTTCAAGATAACATTTGTATTTTGGGGGAAGAATGCACATCTTTTAAATAATAGCCTTATCATGCTTTACCACTTTTCATACTTTTCCTAAACAGCATTTGTCATTATATATAATGCCTAGGGAAAGTATATTATATTTCTCATATTTCATACTTTGCCTAAACACGCCCGGCATTCTATCAAATGTCTAGGTATTCTATAAAATGTCTAGGTATTCTATAAAATGTCTAGGTATTCTATAGAATGCCGGCGTTTCATACTTTGCAAGTAACATATACACTTGTGGGCTTTGAATGTATATAAAATGGAAACATGTATTCCATTCGTGTTTGTTTATAATGGGAACAAAAATAAAAATATATAAACAAGTGTATATGAAATGTTGCTATTTCTTTATGGAATTTGTAGAAATTAATTTACGTTTCAAGCATTGGCAGCTAAAAACTTCAAAAGTGAACAGTGCTGCAAAAGATTATTAAAAAAAATGTTTTTTATTTCGTGTGAACCCAAACATTTTTCTTTAATTTTCAGAATTTAGAAATTTCTGCATTTTAACAGTATTAAAAAAAACAAATTTTAATCTCGGCCAAACCTGCAAAGCCCCCCAGATATCATAGTAACTTATCCAATAAGCCTAGTCTCATCTGCTGAGGATAACCAGTAGGATAATTATAATTACACGAATTTAAAGTCACATTTCATATAAAAACAGTTACAAATTCCATGATAAATGTATCTGAAGATATGCTCCAAAATGAGCACTTAAAAAACCTTTTTAACCCTCAGTAAATAAATAAGATAAATAAATTTATCCTACAACCGAATTTATTCATGAAAATGCGTTTAATGATTCTTTACAATCCACAATATTATTCATTAATTGTTAAGACTTCTCTTAATATTTTTCTAAATGACTCGCAATAATGTATCTTCATTAAAATTCTCCGTTTGAATGAAATATAAGAATAGTGTTTATGTTTCATTTTGACGTAAACTTACTTCCCTCCATAGTGGTGTAATGGGGTGTCGGGAAAGGCATAATTTATAACGCTTTTCGTGGTATTTTTAAACGCTTATAAACTCCGCAACTAATAATATAGAGAGTTGATTTTAGTTTCATTTAACAGAGAAAAGTAAACATTGAAGATTGCAAAAAGAATTTTAGAATTTGGAATTACGGCTTAGTCACAGTCGAGTTGCAAAGTTGGTGCAAATCACGAATAATTTTGATGACATCACAACGACCGATGCACGCGCACCCAGTGAGATACTCGGAATCGAGTTTGCTCATCGACCAAGAGTTCGATATAGATAAAGACATACCGATCATTATGATAGGAGACTTCAATATAGACGCGAAGAGAAACGAGAAGGCATTTGATTCTCTCAGACATCAATTTAATCTCAATATGGTTCCTACAAACTATCCAAGTACACCAGGCAATTCATTCATCGACCTTACGTTCATGCCAAATATTACTCCAGAATTGTTAAAATACGTTTGCTATTTCTCGTACCATCGTCCGATTTTACATAAAATTGTTACTCACAGAAATTGTATACAATATTAATAAGATGAATAAATATATTACATTTGAGAACGATAATTTTTTTAGCGAAAAAAGACCCAACCAAAATCACCAATCGGTCACATAAATTGAGAGTTACAAAGAAATACTCCATTCACATAATCTCAGAATCACAAAGAGTTACTTCAGTCACATAATCTCAGAGTCACAAAGAGCTACTTTAGTCACAAAGAGTTACTTTAGTCACATAGAGCTACTTTAGTCACATAGAACTACTTTATTCACAGAAAGTCACAATTCAGTAAGGTAAGCAAGTTTACGCCGCTCAATTCCATCGGCCATTTCGCGTAGATAAACTGCCGTCGATGCTTCTTTTATATCTTAATTTCTATGTTTTAAAGCGATACATTTTAAGAATGGTTTTAAAAGGTAGTAATAACAAACAGACTTCGAGAATCACATTTTGCTAACGATTTCAGTCATCAGTCAAAATAATTCCTTACAGATGGAATGGAAAGAATGCTAGCAGCCGTTAAAAACCTATAATTTAACGTCGATTCATTAAAATAATTTACACCTCTGTCTTTACTGCATAAATTAAAACTATTTAATCTGATCATTAAGTACTAATAAACAGCTTGCTTGTTGTTTAAGAACCTCTGAAAGTTTTTATTTTGATTAGTTTTGTTCGATATATCTGTTTTGTTATTAAAATCTTAATTAGTTAGAAGCTAATTAATAATCTGAAGTGTTGGAATGCGTTTTAAGGACCTCTGAGTACATTGGTTGGTTTGATTGATTTACTTGGTTTATTAGATTAGCGTCTGATTCTGAACTTATAGGAAGCTCAATTTGGGAATCCTCGAGTAACTTGAACCTTGATCAGATGACAAGGACGACATCTGAGCAGGCACATGACTACGAACTTAAGCACCACAAAAACTTGAAGACATTCGATTCGCAAAGACAGATTTCAAGCTCACTAGACTAAATTTATGGAGGATTTCCTGTGTGTCCCAAATTCACACTCCTTCAAACACGAAGACAAGACTCTACAACAACAACCCAGATATCCTGTAAGTCTCTTTCAGGAGATGTTGAAAGAATGAAATTTATCAGCTCGCCTTAGCATCATTTATTAAATTAGAGCAGGGGTTCCCAACCTTTTTTCGCTCGCGTACCCCTTGATTATTCTTTTTGTTTTCCCGTACCCCTTACTGTCATATCTACACCACCTTCCAACCATCCGTCTATGCAAAAAAGTTTTTATCAATAATGTTAAGGTTAGCTTAAGAGTGAAATGACTTGAATTAATAGCATTTTCAGAACTTACTTTTGATTTTACATTTTAACCCATTTTTACAATAGTATTAGTTCAACGCCAAAGTAAATGAAATCAGTATTGTAATTATTTTTTTAAAACTTAATAAGGATAGCTAAAAATTACTTTTCGTAATAATCAACTATTCAAATGGTATATTTATTAAATGGCAAGTATAATTTAACTTTTTTAACCCCTTATGTTTTATTGTTTCAGCCATTAACAACTTTGATGTTGCGTACCCCCAAATGGTCCTTCACGTACCCCTAGGGGTATGCGTACCACAGGTTGGGAACCTCTGAATTAGAGTATAAATTACGGGCTTTAATAGCAATCGTTGATCTTGGGCTCGCATGACAGGTTGATTGTTTTTCTAATGTTCCGCATCTTTGTTAAAGATACGGTGAACATTAACCCTCTCGTACCGAGCAAGGCGGTCTAAAATTTTTCCCTTAACAGGCCGGTCTGAGACGGCTGACTTCTTTTGAGGGGAGGTGAGGTTCCGAGAGGTTCCGAGATCGCTTAGGAGATAAGAGCGGTAGGGGGTCCAATTATCCTTGCCAACCACACAGCTCATTTCCGTGCGCTTTACAGGAAGGTTATAGCAGGGGATGGGGTGGTGGGGTAAACGACCAATCAGGTTGGGAGAGTCCAATTCATGTCGTATCCTCCCAAAAACGTCCGGTTTTAAAGGGGGTAGAAGACAAAAAGTCGCCTCGGGATTAAAGAGTTAATTAAAAACTTTACCTTCAACTTCTACACCTTTTCTCCTGTGCGTCTCTACTTTTGGCCTCTACAGTGCTAATTCTGATTAATCAGTTAGTCTTATCATTTGTTAAATACGACGAACAATTATGCTGTTGAAGTAAGCAAATATGAATCAGAAATATTTATAGTATGAAAATGAAATTGTTCTCTTTTCTTTTTATGTTCTATAAACGAAGGAATAACGAAAGGAAAAAATGGACATTTTCTTCCTGATTAATCTGAAAACTTTTGAAGCCGCACAAACTATCTACTAATGTTCTAAATGGTGCGAGTTATTAACAAGGCAGGACTCCAGCTCCCTTCATGGAAGCAAATAGGGTTTGCTTCAATTAGTAATAATACATTATGTCTCTGTTGTGGAACGCTTTTAACGCTGTCCTTAATCATAACTTATTGTCGCAAATTCATTAACTATGGTTTGAAATCCATTTCATACTTAACATAAGCAAAGTAACTGTTGACGTAGGAAATTAAGACTGTTTTTCGTTATTGGGATGAAACATGATGTCTTTTTCATAATGGAACATTTATAAATGCGCATTGTATCTACTAATTATCCTATTTTGTCACTGGTGCAATGTGTTTTTCACGCCGACTTTTCAAATCCCAGCTACATTAACTATACAAGATTAAACCACACCTTATAAGGTCATTTTATACCAAACGTAACCAAGGTTACTGTTGACAGTTAATGATTCTCTAACAAGAAAATATAGAAAGCTGCTGTTCGGCATGCTATAGCTAATCTGTTTTTTTCATGTTAATGTGTTATTTTGTGTTTGTATGCTCTACCTTTTTTTAAACTTTATATTGTTTTAATATTATTTTAGGAGAAACCAGGGCAAGGTGGTGATGATAGCATTTAACCATTTTTAATAAATTCGGTTTTTTGAGGCAATTTTTTTTCATTGCTTGTAGGGGAATCTAGGGATACTTGACCCTACGCGATTTGCTCAGATTGTGAGACAACTGGTAATTTATGTGTGCCAATTTTATTTGACCTCTGGTCATGTGGTATATTGTAGAGGATTTCATTCCCATCTGAAAAGCTATCGTAATGGCGTGTAGGTAAATATGTTTTGGGGGTCCAAAAGTAAATTTCCACTTTTTCATTCCTCAGAGTATTAGAAATTTACGATTGAAGATATGATGAATTAAATCATTTCTTAGTTTTAAGCATATTTCTATCCTTAATTTGATATATCATGTTATGCGGTATCTTAATTCTAAGTGGTTTAATTTTTAAATTATTTAGAAAAAGTCAATTTGGGATACTTGACCCTAAAAAGTTAAGGATACTTAATCCTATCAAAGGCTATTGCAGCTTCAATGTCTTAGCCGACCAAAGCACTTTTTGTGGTTGGGATAAGTTACTGGTGCGTGGAGTTTGTCGGCAATACGGCAACTCAAACATAGAAAATAATTATTTAAAAACTATTTGTTAGTAATTATATAATGAATAAAATTTCTTTTTAATGTGATAATTTTAAATAATGCAAATAATTATTTTAGTAGGAATTTTAAATAAGAATTGAAATTTATTTAATCAATTTTTCCGCGCATGATAAAGAAAGATTTATTTATTATTTTAATAAAAATCTTTTGCTCGAACTATTCGTTATCGTTTGGTTGTATTTAACGTTTCGCCTTTTCTGTTGAGTTTGTCTTTCTTTCTTGATTTGAATTTTCTCCTAAAATATATTTTTATTCTTTAGCTTTTATTTTTCTTTAAATATTAGAAGAACCGAGTAAGTCTATTAATCTTCTCAATTTCTTGTTTTGTACAACATTTTTTAGAACTTTTTTGCGTTTTGATGCTATTTTTTTTAATTTCCAAAACTGGCAATTCTTCAACGCTCTAAATGCTGTTGCTAGATTTCAGTTTCATTGCAATAATTTTTTGCATTTAATTAAATCAGTGTTTTAAATGTGTATTAAATTTTGAACTAATTTAATAACTAGATTTAATTTAATGACTTAACTAATTTAGTTTATTAACTAGATTTTATTAGTAAAAATTGCGTCTTATAGTTACCCCATTATTTAGTTTTTAATATTAGTTTCCTTAATATTATTTGATAATAAAGAGCTTTTTTAATTCAGTGGTTTTAACCTAATATCTGAATGTCGCGTACATACAAATAATCAAAAGAATTTAAGCACTATTTGCATGTAGGATCGAGTATCTCTACACCTAGGGCCAAGCATCCCTATCTTAGGGTCAAGTATCCCTAAGTTTAGGGATACATGGCCCTATGCGATTTCATGAAATGTATTTAATTTTTGATTAAGTGAGATATCAGTTTAGTATAAGTATATATCTCTTTCTTAAAACCAAGTCCTTTTATGATACTTAAAATTCAAATATTCGAGAAATATAAGAAAAAGTAAAAGTAGGATCAAGTATCCCTAGTTTTCACTAGTCAATGTATCCCTATTATTAGATTTAACTTTTTTATGTTTTCCTAAATTGAGAAATTTTTATTTTAATATAATGAAAGTTACTTTGCCATTTTAAAAAAGCAAAGCAAAAGTGCCAACTTGCCTAAATACCGGGCAAGACTACTGTTTCCTCTCTTGCTTGCAATGAAATACGAACCTTGAAATGAAATACGATTCCTTTCCGCAATGGAACACTTAGGACGCTATTAGCCGAGAGCAACTAGCGGCGCAGCTGACAGTAAAATTGGCTGCGCCGCCAGTTGCCGAAGTATTTTAAAACCCGGCAACTGGAGGCGCAGCTTTGAAATAATTGTGGGAAATAGTCATTTGAGAGAATGGCGTCCAAGGAAGAACTTGCTCTTCTATTAAATAAGAAAAATGCGAAAGTTTACGAAAATATGAAAACATCCCATGTTTGTTTCTCTACTGACTACATGATAATACACATTGTTCGACGATCTATGACAGTAAATTTTTCAGTTATCTTCGCATACTAATACATTCCATGACAAATTAGTATGTTAGTTAATCATTGTTTATGAAACAGTTTGATACTTGTTTGTACGCTGACAAAATATATAGCTCAGATGTATTTAAAATAAATTCAATCGTCAAAATATTAAGATTAATTTTTAAAAATAACGTCTATGTCTCGAAACGGCTTTTAAGCTCGTAGGCCTCAGGTTCGGGATTCATTTCATTATGTTGATGAAGCTCTTTTAGTGGATGTTCAAAAGTAAAATTCATTTTTTTAATTACTAAAAACTTTGAATATTGCTGTCTCTTGACGGTGGTGTTTTATGTTTTGCCTTTAAGTATTTGGAAAACAGAAAAATATAAAAATTTATCAAATTAAATCTGTGAAAATTGATAATTAAATTGTGAAGTCGTCGGTGACACAATTATTTTTTCATTAGCTGCTTTAATTTCCTATTGTCATAATGTTAAAATATTGTCTGTAATTCTAATTTATTTTAGTTAATTCGAAGTCAAAAATAAAATGTTAAAAAGGTTTTTTTTCTTTCTAATTAGCTCTTGCGAATGAAATTCTTCATGTCTTTTCAAAAACGCTTGAAGCAAAGAAGCACGTTTGTTATGAATTGTATCATTCATTCTAAAGTTTTAGTGTACAATTGTTTTATTCTGTCAAAGTCATCTATACTATTTATTAGTTAAGGCTAATTACTTCTTTATA